>CAUYRT010086037.1:0-23199 GCA_963574885.1 Lepilemur ruficaudatus | reverse complement strand
AGTCCCAGCTACTTGGGAGGTTGAGGCAGGAGGATCGCTTGAGCCCAGGAGTTTGAGGTTGCTGTGAGCTAGGCTGATGCCACGGCACTCTAGCCCAGGCAACAGAGTGAGACTCTGTCTCAAAAAAAAAAAAAAAAAAGAATGAAATCCTGTCATGTGCAGCAGCAGGGTGGAACTGGAGGTCATTATGTTAATGTGCCAGGCACAGAAAGACACGTACTCCCTGTTCTCACTCATCGCCCACGTGGGGGAGGGAGAAAAGTGGACCTGGGAGGTGGAGAGTGGGATAGTGGTTACCAGAGCCTGGCAGGGGGCGGGGGAAGATGGAGAGAGGTTGGTTAATGGGTACAAACACTTGGTTCGACAGGAATGAGTGCTTGTGTTCGATAGCGTAGTAGGGCGACTATAGTTAACAATATATTATATATTTCAAAATAGCTTGAGGAGTTGAAATAATCTCAACACAGAGAAATGATAAATGTCTGAAGTGATGGACATCCTAAATTTTACCGATTGTTATACATTCTATGCATATATCAAATATCACATATACCCCTATAAACATGTACAATTATTACGTATTAATTAAAAAGGGGAACATAGATATGTTAGAATATGTTTTGCTGATCAGAAAAAGAATAGTGACAAAAGTTTTTGCTTTATTAATTCAGCCTGGCCTGAAACTCTTTTCTTTTCCCTCCTTTCTATGTGAATCCTACCTGTCCCTGGGGCAGGGGCAGGACCGCCTTCCAGGACGGCACCCAGGGCGCTGGGGGGAACACTGCCCAGAGCTGGACCCTGGAGTCCAGGGGTCGCCCTGCTGGCGAGTGTGCGGCCAGGCCGAGGCAGCCGCCAGAGCCACTGGGTGGGCACAGGGCTGGGCTTCCCCGCACAGCCTCGCCACCACCACTGCCCACCTTGTTTTCCCCACGCACTTCATGTGCTCAGACAGTCACTTGACTCCACGCACCTAGAAAGTCACTTTTTTTTTTTGACAGGATCTTGCTCTCTTGCCCTGGCTAGACTTCAGTAGCATGATCATAGCTCACAGCAACCTCAAACTCCTGGGCTCAAGTGATCCTTCTGCCTCAGCCTCCCCAGTAGCTGGGACTACAGGAATGTGCCACTGCACCCAGATGAAAGTCACTCTTTTATTAATAACTCATTTACGGATGGGAAAACTGAGGCTCAGACAGCAGAGGCACCTGCCGAGGGCCACACAGCTGGTCAGCAGTGGAGTGCATTTGAACCCGGTCTGCTGCTGACTCCAAGGCCTCCTTCTTTGCCACCCTGCCACGTGCCTCCATTGGAATCCTGCTCTCCCTCACCTCGGGTCCTCAGTTCACAAAGTCCCCCCTCACTAGCACGTCAAGGCCAGACATGCCTCTCTGCAGTCTCAGAAGGCCAGCCCTGTGGCGCCTCCAGCTCAGGCACAACCCGCACCCTTCCTCAACGTCCCATGCTCACACCAAGCAAAGCAGCCTCCCTGCCCATTCTCCTGCAGGTCCTCCTGCCTGGGAGGCCTCCTTTCCCCGTAGGAGGGAAGAGGGAGACTGAGGCAGAAGCAGTGTGTGAGCACAATCCTTCCTGAGCCTCTGCACAAAGTCACTTAGTCACTCAACAAACATTTCCCGAGTACCTACCCATGCAAGGTAAATTCTACAGGGAGTATAAGGAGGAATAAGGACGTCAGGGACCCAGCCCTCAAGTGCCTAGCTAGTAGGTCTAACAAGCCGTATATAATCCAAGTGACACAGAAATGACAACATGCTGTGAGGGGTGGGGCCGTGGGGAAGATGCCACTTCTGAGTGGAAGAAACGGGGCTGGCTCGCGAGGTTGCATGCAAGCTGGACTTGCTGGCTGGCAAAGGCATCCATGGGCGGAGATGAGGGGAGCGCTGGTCCCGGTGGCTGGCTGGGAGCAGGCTGCTAGGTTGTCAGTGAGTCGGGGAGAGGTGGGCCCAGGCTCCTCCCAGCCCCTCCTGTCCTTACCCTGGGGCAGGTGGCAGGGCTGCGTGTTGCAGGACTCCACCTCCGCAGGCTTCGAGCGCTGCAGGCTCCCACAGTGGCCTGGTGGCCTGATGGCACAGACGACTTGTCTCCTCCGAGTGCCTGAGCTGCAGCTCTTGGAGCACTGAGGCCCGTGGGTGGGAGAGACAGACCCTGAGGCTGGGGTTGGGGGCACCCACGTGGAGAGAGGGAGGGGAAGGTGCCCAGTGACACATGTCAGATCCAAGGATGGGCACACGTGAGACCCAAAGACCTAGCGCTGGGCAACAGGCCTGGGGGGCACTCACCAGACCCCAGGTGCCAACAAGCCAGGCCTGGCCAATGAGGCGAGGACAGTCCTCACGCTCGCAGGGCTCAGTGAGGAAGGGCTGCTCCTCCAAGGGGCATGCCGTGTCATGGAGCAGAGACCCCTCATCACCTCGGCAAGTGACATTCCGCCTTCGGACACCAGCACCGCAGCTGACAGAACACTGCAAGGACCAGGCTGTCAGCAAGAGCTTGTCTCTACCCAGAGGAGTCCCTGCATGGAGGCAGACAGCACCCTACTGCCTAAGACCTCCTCCCAGGCCCGGAGAGGCTGAGTCACTCCCCTGGCGTCACATAGCCTAAACCAGACACTGCTAGCCCCGTGCTGGCCCCAGACGACACACCCAGTTTCTTCCCACCCTGCCCTGGGATCCTGGAGGGGAAGAAAGTGCCCGAGGCCAGGCTGCAGGTACCTGCTTTTGGTACCTTGGCCACAGATTCCAAGACAACCTGGTCAATCACTTGGCCCCCCCCAGGATCTCAGTTTCCACAGCAGAGGACAAACCCTCAGCCCATCCAGGCTGGCGGCCTCACCTCTCCCCAGGGCTCTGGGCTCCAGGCCGGGCAGCGCTGCAGGTTGCAAGCCCGCATGGCAGGGGGCTTGCTGGGCAGACCAACACACTTGGCCTCCTGGACACTGTCCCGGTCGTATGAGTCACAGTAGACGGAGCGGGACTGGGAGCCACCCCCGCAGGAGGCCGAGCAGGGTCTCCACGGCCCTGTCCTCCAGCTGGCAGGAGTGGGGATCGGGTGAGGCCAGCCCAGGAGGCACCAAAGCCCAGCCTAGGGGGCCATCAATCAGCCCTCATACAGGAGTGGCCTGAGGACCCCGCCCAGCCTATTCCCTGAACATTGTGCCTGCACAAAGGCCCAGGCCCAGGCCCTGCCTGGTGTCCTCTCCACTGTGTCCAGCTGCTCCCCTGCTGTGCTGTCCTCGCCCGAGTACCACATCCCGTCTCCCCAGTCTGACCCCATTCTCTCTGGGTCTGGCCTTAGTAGGGGTGCCTTCTGAGGGGCCGTGCTCACCTGCGCATGGAGCAGCCCTGCCCGGCGCCAGGTGCAACGCCCCGGAGGAAAGGGCAGTCCCCGCTGTGCCATGCAAAGCCAAGACCGCCACAATCCCGTGAGGCCAGCTGCCACCAAGGCCCCGTGGACAGAACTGCACCAGCCCCGGGGGGAGCCCGTGGCCCGCAGATTACCTGGTCCCACACACACGCTGGGCCCCGACAAGGAGCCACACTCCGGGCAGGTGCAGGTAAGAGGTCCTTTGTGCACGAACAAAGGCATTGCCAATGCCAATAGGCCCTTTGACCCGAGACTGGCCTATCCCTCGGCACCTGCCCAGCCAAGCCTCCTGCTGGCTGGGACAGACAGGGACATCCGGTACCTTCCCTAACCCTCCTGCTGCCAGCTTGGACATTCTGATTACTTCATGGGCACAGGGAGAGAACAGCGCCCTAGACCTCAATGCCCAGGCCCTTCACTGCCCCCCCTAGTGACAGTTGCCACCCTCAACCCCGGCCACCGCTGTGGGGAGCCCTGGGCCACCCGCCCTCTTTGTTCTTCCCTTCCCACCCAAATTCCCGGGCCTCCCGGGGTGCAGGGGCTGGTGAGGCCTCACCGCTTGGTCTGCGGGCATGGGTGCAGGTTGCAGGAACGCCGGTCTTCCGGCGGTGGCTCGTCATGGCACATGTAGCGGGGGAAGGCCTCTTTGTCGATGGCGCATAACACCAGGCGGAACTGGTGACCTGTGCGGAGGCAACATTCACCGAACGCCAAATGCGTTCTCTGGGACAGGTGCCGTTGTGGACGCATCTCGCAGGTCATCTCAATTAAGTCTCAAATGACCCTCTGAGGTAGGTGCCATCATCATCCCTAATTTGCAGATGAGGAAACTGAGGCTCAAAGAGTTTTAGCTGTCAGTGACAGAGCCCTGCCAATATCTGGTCCCTGGCTCCAGGCCTGGCCTGCACTCCCAGTCGGGTAGTCTCCTGGGAGATGCCACTGCCTCTGGGAAGCCTTGCTGGTTCTCCTAGCTCAGGCTGGGGTCCTTCATGGAGCTCCCAGACCCCTGGGTCTTCCCCCAGGTGACCCCACAACATGCAGATTTCTCACCTACTTAACCGTCTCCCCGGAGGACTGCTTGAATAAGGGCTGTGACCTGCCCCGCTCTGACCGTGGCACCCGCTCCCCCCGACCTGAGCTGTCTGCCCTCTTACCTCCGCCACACCGGGCGCTGCAGTTCCTCCAGGAGCCGAGGCTCCACCTGGGGCCGGTGCCGGGATGAGGCTTGCGCAGGGGCAGGTAGTACTCGTAGTACACACCACGGTTGTGCTCCTGGCTGAGGAGCTGCCACAGAGGGTCCTCGTGGAGGTCTGCTGCTGGGGGTACCCCTCACCAAAACCCCCTGCCCAGCCTCAGCCTGTGTGCAGGGCCTGGTGGCTCCTGGGACCATGGGCCACCCACTGGCTCTCTCTCCCCACAGCCCAGCTCACCTCGATGACCAGGGGCTCCGAGGTGGGGCCCCGGACATACAGCTGATCAACGGCCGAGTCCTCCTCAGGGTCCCGCTCGTACTGCAGGAAGGTGCTGGCCGCTGGCAGGGCCCCATTTGCCTCGATGGTCCAGTGCCCATTGAGGTAGTATTCCCCTCGAACGTTCTTTACCGCTGTGCACGGGTGAGACGGTCCTAGTCAGCTGGGGAGGGCAGTAGCGTGCCTCCCTCTCAGCCCCAAACCCACCAGGACCCACCCCATGGCTCTCACCCAGGAAATTCCTGCTGGCGGCATTCTCCTTGATGTAGATGCTAGTGGCCCCCATCGGAACAATGAGGAACTCGTTGTAGCCTGACGGGGCAGAGACACGGGTGTGGGGGGTGCTGAGCTATCCCTGTGGGCGCTAGTGGGGACAACACAGCTTAGGGCCAGGGAGGGCAAGCAGGAGACAGGCAGGGCCTGGGCTTGGGGACCAGAGTTCCTGGCAGACAGAACAGCTTTATGAAGGCAAGAGGGACGGGAAGTCTCAGGCATGCAGAGCAGACTGAGAGGGAAGGGACAGGAGAGGCATCAGGTGGTGGCAGAGTGAGGTTAGACCGGACTAGTGGGCAAGGGTCCTAACTGAAGAGCGTGGCCTCCACCCTGAGGCCATGGGGGCCTTTTAGACATGACCTGAGCCAGCCAGACCCTCTGGATGCCATGAGGCCACTTGGCCTGGAGTCTCGGCCAGTGGGGGAGACAGGCAAGGAAGGGGCAGGCAATAGACCCTTGTGTGAACTGTCCTCCCAGGAACCCCCACCTCTGACGAGGTCGCCAGAAAAGGTGCCCAGGATGGGGAAGCAGGTCAATTCGTCACCCCCACACTGCAGACAGTTGTCCTCGTCCTTCTCTAAGTCTAGCTGGTAGTCACAGCTGACAAACTGCCGGGAATCATGGGAGAAGGTGTCACGGACATACCAGTATCGAGGCCCCAGGCAACCCGTTCTAACCCCAGTGCCTGCGCAGTCCAGGCAGCACAGGGTGATCGGGAGTCATGCAGCCAGTCGCAAGCTGGGGGTGGCTGCATAAAACTTGGATGTGGCCTGTGGCTGATGACCCACTCATCTGCCTGCTCTGCTCCTGCCTCTCCTTCTCTGGTAACTACACCCTATTTTCCTTTGGGGGCCACCTCTCTCCCACAGAACATGGATGGAGCTCCCCACGTGTGTTCAGGCAAACTCAGGGTGAGCCCCAAGTCAAGCCAAGTCAGGGGCAAGCCCAGGTTGCTGGAACTCCCGGGAACAAGGCCCTGGGAGTCGTCAGGCCAGCACAGCAGAAGCCCAGAGCCACCCTCAAGCCTCTCAGGAAAAGCCTACCTGACCCTGACACAGACACAGAGGAAAGATTTTCCAGCATCATTGTTCAGTACCTACAGCCATCCCTCAACGTTCTGGTGTGCTTTTCTGGACAGTTTTAGCTGGGTTTCTGTAACATGCCACCCAGAGGGCTTGTCTTGCAGTGGGGCTAGCGTTCTCAAAGGACAAAGGTAAGGGCATCACAGGGCACCTGTGATGGCTGCAAGGCACCCCAGGAGCTAAGCTTGGTGGCCTGGTAACCTGAGAAGACATCGAGCTCATAACAGCCACCTGGCCCTGCCAGTGCTGGGCAGGGAGACAACTGCACTAAGTCCCCAGCCAGCAAGAGGGGGGTGGTGCTGGACACAACTCACCCGGCAACTGCCATCCAGACAGATGTCCCGCCTGCCGGGCTCACAGGGCGTCCCGTCGACCACGGCCTCCCTGTGCTTGTAATAGAAGTTCTCCCCCTTGGGAATGCAGTTCAGCGCACACCTGTTTGGGCCTAGGGTGGACAAGAGGGGAAGGCTGTGATCTCAAGGGTCCACGGTGTCCCTCCCCAGGGCCCAAAGCCTATCCTGGCACCAGGAAAGCAGCCCGAGGGGCACAGATCCCCACCCCCATCCTGGGGAGAAAGGATGTTCCCCTGAACCTGCTGCATGTCTAGGGTCAAGCAAAAGAAAATCTTGGAATGAGAAAAAGTGATACACTTAACAGAGGTCTACCTCAGCATTACCTATAATGGCTCAGTGTTAACAACAGGCTGCTCTTTAAATTATCAACAGAATACTACGCACGTGGACTATGCAGTTAAAAATGATGATCATGAAGATGTGGGAAGATGCATATAACCCAGAATGCAAAATGGTGATATGTAATAATTACAAATATGTACACATATACAGAGAAAATAATGTGAAAAGGGCTAGAAGGAAATGCTGTGATCCTGTGAAACAGGCAGGGTGAGTGTAACTTTTTTCTTGTTTTAATTTTTATCTATATATATACTCCTTGTTTAAACAGCCCAAAAGTGCAAACAGCATCATAATCATCTCCATAACAAGGAAATCACCTTCTACCACTCTTTTTAGACCTTCCTCTGTGTTCCAATTTTCTACAATGTGCATAATAAATTTTTGTTTGGTTTTCTTTGGGTTTTTTTTTTTTTGAGACAGGATCTTACTCTGTCGCCGTGGGTAGAGTGCAGTGGCATCTTCAGAGTTCACTGCAACCTCCAACTCCTGGGCTCAAGCGATCCTCCTGCCTCAGCCTCCTGAGTAGCTGGGACTACAGGCATGTGCCACCATACCTGGCTAATTTTTTCTATTTTTGGGAGACAGGTCTCACTCTTGCTCAGGCTGGTCTCGAACTTCTGAGCTCAAGCAATCCTCCCAGAGTGCTAGGATTATAGGCATGAGCCAGCCCTTAAATGATTAAGGCCCAGCCCTTAAATGATTTTTAATCCAGGTCTATTTCAGAATCCAGAGGAGGACTGAATGCCAAAGGGCCCCACGGAGGCCCAGACCTCCCCCAACAAACCCGCACAGGACATGAGTGTTCACTGATTCGGAATCCAGAGTGCCCTGGAGTTTCCAGGGGGCATTTGTAGTGAGCAGTGAAAACTAATACAAGGATTATCCAGGCCTAAGATATCTTCTGACTCATTTAAGATGTTTTAGTTCCATGCGTGTTGGTCGTGTTCTCCTGGACTTGTATTCATCTAAAAATTAATGAGCTGCGCCACCTCAGAGTTACTCAGACCATCTCCTCAGCCCCCGACCCTGGGGAAATGAGGTCTTGCTCTATCACGCCCCAGTTCGCCCAAGGGGACACCAACCCGCCGCGCCCCACGCGGGGGATGCTTCAGCCTGCAGCTGAGCGACAGCGGGCTTGCAATGGTATAGATGCGCCACGGTTCTGTCTGCAAATACGCGCACAGGGAAGAAAGGATGGCAAGACTTCAAAATGATCACCACTGCTGGGGTACTGGCGATTTTGTAAGATTTGGCGCAGCGTCTGTAATACTGCGCAGCAGGACGCGCGCGTCCCCACCGCTTACCGCCGTAGTAGGGCAGCCACCGGTAGCGCTGGCCCTGGAAGTCCACGCCGTTGAACTCCGCGCACTGCTCGGCCCGGAAGTCCCGCGAGCCCTCGGGGCAGCTCTGCGGGCGGAGGGAGGGATCGCCAGGCACAGGCGCCCTAGCGAGGCCTGGGTCCCGGTCCCCGCGCCTCCGGCCCGAGCCCGGGTTTCCCGTGCAACGCCGTTGGGAAGGCTCCCACTCCCAGGCCGGCTACATGAGCGAGTCGGGACGCCAGCGGGATGGGGGCTGCGGGAGCGGGTGCCCCAGGGGCTTTACCTCGGTGTGGCAAAAGCGGTGGCGCCGGGTGGGGCCCACGCAGCTGGAGCCTCCATCTCTCCTGCGGGACCAGAGCACCGGGAGGCCCCGGCTGGGGACTCAACACCTCCGCCCCCTTTCGGGGCTCTCCTGCAGCCTCCCAGCTTCCCTGGGGCTCCCGGCCGGCAGCGCTGGGCCAGAGGGGCAGCAAGGCGAGGAAGGGGTGCCCTCCCATGTAACCCCCCTTAGGCAGGTGTGACAGGCCCCACGATTGTGCTTGGTAGAAGCAAGACTCAGAAGCCTCACTGTCCTGTGGTTTGTCTAACTCGGGCTGCGGCCTCTCAGAGCAAATTTCCAGAGAATACCCAAGTTCTGCCCTTGGAGATAGAAATGTAATATGTACCCACCTAGTAAGGTTGTTCTGCGATTTAAGGAGTAATAAGTATGAGGCATTTAGAATAATGCCTGGCCTCTCCTCACACCCAGGGTCCTCCAGAAGCAGCAGCTGCCAGCCCCGCTGCAGGGAGAGCCGCACTGGCCCTGCTTTCATACCACCCCCCAGCCCAATAAGTGCGCAATAAACACTTGAAATAGGGAACACCTGTACTTGACAAAGGCTGAGGGCAGAGAAGCCACAGGAGTTAGGAATTGCCTGCGGAAGATTAATTCCATGACAATTTACAGCACCTGCCCTATGTCGGGTGCTGCTTCAGGAGCTAGAGACTCAGGGACACACGAAGAGGACGTGCTCCAGTCCACAGTGTCGGTACATGGGAAGTGATTTGATTTCCTGCACGCCACTGATGCTGCTTCCAGAATGAATCTGTTGCTCGGTGGTTCTGCCCGTGTGACCTAGCCCACGACTCAGCAGCCAGCCTCCCTTGCATCTGCCCTCACATCTCCCTACCTCTGGGAGTAGCAGGAGCGCTCCAGGAAGCTGATGCCCGCTCCACAGGTCCGGCTGCAGGAGCTCCACTGGCCCCAGGGACCCCAGGTGTCATTCTGCTGTCTCAGCTGGGGAGCCTGCAGAAGAAGACATGCTCCAAGCATGACCCCAGCTGTCCCCCGAAGGCACTCTGCCTAAAAACACTCCTCCCGTTGCAGGAGCCTGAGATTTTCCCTCTGGAGCCAGCCCTTTAGGATTCAGGAACACTGCCAGGCACCCCAACATGCCTTCATTTACAAATGTAGCCAGCTTTATCATAAGGGCTGAGAGCCAGGTGAGAGGGGTAAGGCAGCTGGGAAAGTCTAGAGTCCAAGGGCCACCTGAGGGAGGGCCCGGGCATTTGTGGGTTAACAGTGATGGGGGGGGGCCCTAAATGAAAATAGGAGAGGGAAGCAACACTGTGGGGGGATAGTCTCTTCCTGCCCATCTGTGGCAGAGACTCCCAGGAGTACCCCAATATTCATCCTCCTTCTCCTGTTGTGAGAGAACCCTTGAAAACTTGACTCTTAGCTGGGTACCTGGCTACCCAAAATAAAAATTACATTTCCCAGACTTCCTGCAGCCAACTGTGACTACATCACTAAGTTCTCATCAGTGGGATGTAAATTAAAAGTGTTGGGCAACAGCCTCTCATAATCTCCTTAAGAGATAGCTTGCGTGTACATGTGTGGTTTTCTTCCTCCCCCTGTATCCCCTCCTGCTGGCTGGAAAGCAGATGTGATGGCTGGAGTTGGAGCAGCCTTCTAGACTGTGAGGTAATTTAGAAATAGACGCTTCAAACAGTGAAGCAAAGAGAGCTCCTAGAGCTTGGAGAACTTACAAAGATCCCGGGAGAGGGATCAAGTCTGTCTTGTGCGAAGGACTGTTATTTGGGACTCTGCAAAAAGAATTTAATCCTAATGCATAGTTTCCCACCCGAGATATGACACCTTGTGGCTGGCATCAGGAGTCCACATGCTACATGCACGTTTTCTCATTTAATCCTCAGAACAACCCAGTAGACTCCACTGCATAGATTAGAAAAGTGAGGCAGAGAGAGAGAAAGCCACAGAGGAACAAGTGGACATAATGGCAGGCCAGCCTCACTTCAAGCCTCTGCTCCCACCTACCTCTCTGGGGGAATCAAATGACACACTAGATGAGTCCTAAGGAACTGGACAGGCATTAGACTTGATTTCACAATTTTGCCAGGAGGCAGACAGTATACTGCAAACATGGCCCATTTGCTGGAGGGGAATTCTATTTTAGGGTGTCAGGACATAATCCCTAGGGAAAAAAAAATCACTCCTATTTTTAAGAAAAAGAGCTCAGTGGTAATGTGGAAAAGCAAGCTCTTCCTCCTGCTGTGAGCCTTGAGCAACTTCACTGATCTCAGGTGAGGAAGAGGCTCATCTAACACTCCTGACACCAAACATCTAGTTATCCTTGTTTTATAACAGAAGCCAGAACCCTGAAACAGAACAAACCGCACTAAACTTGCTGAACTGCACACAAAATCAAGGAGGAAAGGCCAGGCAGACCAAAGGTCTTAGCTTTCACTTTTTAAAATCATCTCCTCCTTCAGTTCTAACTGGGACAAAATCTCCAAGCTTTTGATACCAGTGAACCAAATTATCAGAGTGTTCTCTCAGTGAAATTTTAAACTGAAATGGACTTCCATCAAGTTTTTATTTTCAAAGGGAAGATATTCAGTGTTGGGGGTGGGGGGTGACTTTCCAGGGAGACCCTGCAGTCCCCGCTGGGATTCTGGCACCTCCCACCCCCATACGCACAAAGCCTCATCCCCACATTATAGGAATTAACGAAGCAGCCCTCAAGGGCTGCTGCCTTCTCACCTGTGGCCTGGCCTGGTTATAATCCCTCTCGGCCCAAGGCCTGCTCAGATATCTGTCTTGGCTCCTTTGAACAGCAACCTGAGCCTCCCTCCACAAATCCACCCTTCCCCAGAGCTGAGCTGGGCCAAGGTGTGGCCAAGGCAACAAGGGGTGCCTCTGCCACAGAGCCACCTTGTGGCTGGCAGGCTGAGGTCGGGGAAGACTGGCCTGAACACAGGGCCCCCTAAGGGCCGAGCCCAGGATGGGTCCCTCTAGAACATCCTCTTGCTCCCTGCACCCAGTGCCTGTGAGGGAGGCGCCCACCCGCCTGGGGCACCAGCACATGTGCCTACGGAGCCAGGGTCTGTCTGATCCCAGAGCTGTGCTCTGTCCACTCACTGCACGCTGTCTCTCCAGAAGGCACGTTCTGCTTCTCTGTAATTACCCAACCCGCCAAGTGCACGACAGTGTGAAGCAGAATGAGCTGGTGCAGCCCAGCCTCACCTGGGCCTGCCCCCACCTGTCCCTGCTGCGGTCAGCGCCCCACCCACTCCCACTCCCACTCCTACCTGAGCCACCCAGGGGCCCCCTTGCCTGCCACAGTTTCCAGGGGCATCGGTTGCACAGTGTGCGTGGGGTGTGAGAGACAGCAAGCACGCGTGCAGGAGCAGAGGCTGGGGCACGGGGACGCACAGTCCACTGCCTTTAGTCATCGACTCGCTCTGTTCACGCTGACCCCTGGCAGCACTAGAGGGATCCCGAGGAGGTACGCAGTACCCAGCAGTGGACCCTGCCCCAGCTAGAAGCAGAAACGGAGGCCGCTGAGCTGTGAGCAGGGCCACAGCCCCTCCACCAGACAGGCCCAGGGTAGGGGAGAAGAGTGCCCGGCCCAGGCCGCGCCCAGACCCTCCTGAGACGCCCACACTGCCAGTAGGAGGTGGCGGGCGAAGGCTGCTCATGTGTTTCTAAGGAAGAAAGGGCCTAGTCAGATCCAGGGTGCCCTGTAAACCTTGACTGGTTTCATCTGCATGACAACCTGGGGGGGGCATTACCCCCAAATTAGAGCAATCTATGGCTTGGTGATTTGCCTAGGGTGATACAGCAGTTATAAGGTGGCTCTGGGATTTCATCCTAGGGCCTTGACACTGTCCCAGTGGCCCCTGCCCCTGGGCTTCGGCCTTCCTGCAGCTGGGGGACCAGCACACACTGAAGAACTCAGAGTGTGGCACTTAAGAGCAAGGTCCACGGGGCGGCAGAGGTGACTGTGGGGAGCTGGCAGGTGGTAGAGAGGACTTGAGGAAGGCTGGCTCCGGCCCACCCACCCTGCGGCCCGTGTTGGATCCGCGGGGCTCTTGGAGGCAGGCCCAGCGCCCACCTGCACCCCTGCCTGCCCGACACCGGGCTGTCAGAGGAGCCCTGCTCCACCCCCACCCATGAGCCCACAGACATAGCCCCACCACCCGCCTTCCACAGGCAGCAGTTTGAGTCCTTTCTCAAGGACCCTTCCTCGCTCACTTCCTGCCTACCTTACAGAGGTGTGGACAGGGCTGTGGTTTCTCCTTAGGAACAGATCTCCAGGGGCAGGAAGGGCCTGGCTGCCTCTGTGCCCTTTATTCCACCAGGCACCGAGTAGGGCAGCACCCAGCTCTCAGACCCTCTCCTCCCCGAAGGTGGGTCCTGTGATCAAGATTTCCTGTGTGTCCTCAGAACCCAGCCACCTCCTCCAGGGAGCCCTGTCCTTTGGGCCCCCGTTAATGAAACAGCTACTCTAATCACCAGCTGGCTTCTTTCATCCCCTCTCTAAATGTTCAGTCTGATATGATGGCCACTAGCCACATGTGGCTATTTAAATTAATTAAAGGCAAATAAAATTAAAACTCAGTTTCTCCAGTTGCATGAGCCATGTTTCAAGTGCTCAATAGCCACATGGACCTAGTGGCTACCTACTGGACAGCAGAGACACAGAACTTGTTCATCATCTTGGAAGGTTCTACTGGACAGTGCTGCTCTAGTGTTAACTCCAAGGGGACACAAAATGACAGCCAGTCCACACCTCTGAAGCTGCAATTGGTTCCAGGTGACAGGTGTCTGGTGGCATGGGCCACCTAGCTCTGCACCTTGGTTGGTCCCACCATTGCCCACCTCCCATCCCCCCATCTGTCCTTCCACCTTGGAAGACCACCTGGGGGACCAGCATTAACTGCGTCTCCATGAAGTGCACCTACCACCTTCTGAAGAGGGAGGGTGGTGAGAAGGTGCCATCCTTGCAACCTGCACCCTGGCCAGCCGGCTTCACGGTCCCAGCCCTTTAGGAGCTCAGGCCGGCCGGATCGCCTCCTCCCCCTTACCATCTTCCCCGACATTGCCCCTCTGCTGGGACGTTGCCGAAGCCGGTGGGCTCCAACCAGCCAGGGACCCGCGCGTCCTCGCCCCTGCCTCCCCGCAGGGTACCCCCCGGGGGCGGGGCAGGGCCGCACTCACCGCCGACGCGGGCGCTGGGGCCAGCAGCAGCGGCAGAAGCAGGAGCAGCCACATCTCCGCCTGCGGGACAGGCAGCGGGTTAGAGCCGCGGAGAGGCGCCGGGGCGGGGGCAGGGGCAGGGCACCATCTGGCGCTTCTGCAGCCGGGGGCTCCGACAGCTGTCCCCGCCCCAAGTGCGGGCGCGGGTGTGTGGGCTAGGTGACCCACAGGTGACCAGGCGACCACCTCCCAGGGACTGCGCGGTGCGCAGTAGAGAACAAAGCGCCCACACCGGCCGTGCAGCTCACACGCAGGAGCCAGACAGGGCCCGAGGACAACTGGCAGAAGTTCAAGAACAACTTGTTTCAGGGTTCCAGGGGAAAACAGAGAGAGCAATTAAAAATACTTCTATGTCCTTGAAAAACTGGGAGTTCAGAATCTAAATTAGACTCACTGCTTTAATTCAGCAAGAGATTTCTTTATAAAAAGCCATTTACATCAGTTGTTTAAAAACTCATAATATAGATTTTCCTTAAAAAGATGAAAGTCTCTGAAGACACTTTTAAAACTCAAATATTTTCAAAACGTTAATTATATATATATATTGAGACGGATTCTCGCCCTGTCACTCTAGACACTCGCCCTGTCTCTGCACTGTAGTGCAGTGGCTCTAGCCTCACAGCTCACAGCAACCTCCAGCTCCTGGGCTCAAAGGATCCTCCTGCCTCAGCCTCCCTAGTAGCTGGGCCTACAAGCGTGAGCCACCGCATCCGGCTAATTTTTTTTTTTTAAGAGACAGGGTCTCCAGGTGTTGCTCAGGCTGGTTTGGATCTCCTGGCCTCAAGTGATCCTCCCGCCTCAGCCTCCCAAAGTGCTGGAATTGCAGGCCTGAGCCACCACACCCACCTGTTATCCTATTTTAAGCCCAAGCCTGCATTTTTCTGCACAGGGCAGCTCCATAAGCACGTGTGTGCCGCGTCTGGGTGGAGTTTGGCGTGTGCATGCACGCAATGCGTGCTACACAGTGTGCACAGAGTGCAGTCTGGTGTGTGTGTGTGTGCATGCCCCGTCTGCACACCGTGTGCAGTATGTGTGCATGTGCGTACATGTCACTGTGTCGGAGTGATGACATAGGCAGTATGCGCCGCTCAGCACAAAACGTTAAACAAGTACTATCTTGTATGTTTCAATTTTAAAATCTGTAATTCTACCAATGTTCTAATTTTTTTAAGGTATAAAATGACTTCAGTTTACAAGGATAGGACAGCATACATAAGCCAAGTTCAGCACAATGTAACCTGGCTCATTGAACGACGTACATACTAGTTAATTTGGCACAGTGATTCATTATTTTCATGATTCCTGGGGTGGGGGGTTGAGGGAGGGGGGCCGCTGCAGGGCCCTGCCTCTGCTCTGTCCGGGGCAGCTCGGGGAACTGCACGGTGCAAGGGGAAGAGGGGTGAGCATAGCAGGGGCCGCCCTAGGGCTAATGAGGGGCAGGGAGGCCGAAGGAGGACAGGAGGAAAGAAGAATTTTACTTAGACTTGCCCCTAGTACACCACCACTACAATCTGGACTAGAGCCCATATCTGCAGTTTCAAAGTCCCGAGAGCCTGAAAAGCTCAGTTTTTTTCAATTCATTTGTTGGCAAACGACCCGCCAGACTACAGGCCAGTCCTGGGCGTGACCACTGGGCTACTCCGAAGGCCTTTCGGCCTCGACCTCCCCCTGCCTCCCACGGGCAGGGACCAGGTGGCCCTGGCACGCAGGGTGGGCCCCTCGACGCCGTGTTGCCAAGGACCGTGTATGCGGGCAGAAGGCGGGGGACGGGGCGTCTGGAGCTCGCAGCCAGGACCCGGGCGGGGAGGCGGAGGAGAAGGGCAGGCGGACGCCGACCGAGCCCGTCTGCGCCTCACCTCTCCCAGACCGCCGAGGCCCGCACGACGCCCTTCCCCGTGCGCCCCCCTCGCAAGGCTCTCCCCCTGCGTCTGTCCCGCGTCTCCGTCCCCAGAACGCGCCCGGTGCGCCCCTTGAGGGCGGAGAGGTGCCGTCCCGCCCTGGGGACCCGAGGGTGGCCGGGCAGGTAACCGCCGCGGCGGGGGCTTCCGGACTCGGGGCGCGCCAGGCCACGGGCCCAGCGGCAGCTCGGCGACAAAGCGTCCGACGGAGGAGAGGTCGGGGCCGCCCCGCACCAGCCCCCGCGGCTCTTGGCGTTTCCTTCCCGCCCGCGACCTCCCACCCCGGCCCGAGCGGTGACCGGGCCCTGCGCCACCACGGCCGAGGAAGTTGGAGGCGGGGTCTCCTCCAGGCCCCCCACTTTCTCTGACAAGGGACACCGCAGCTGCAGCCAGCCAGACGCAGCAAAGTGCTGCAGAAGCCCCGGGGTGTGCTGTCCCTGTGCCTCTGCCTTCCTACCTGTCTCCGTGAGCTCCGCGCGGCGCGGGCAGGGCCAGTCCGTCGGTGCCCGCCGCGGCCCCAGCCCCAGCCCGGGAGGTCGGCCGGGCCGCAGGGAACGCCCGCGGAGGTTGGACTTTCTCACCCTGTGGCTGGCTGGCTTCCTCCCCGCCCCATCTCCCCCCACCCATCCCCAGTCCCCGTGGGAGGACAGTGCGCCCGCGGAGAGGCCCCATGGTGACCAGCAATGCCCAGGGCCTCCCGCCCCTTGGGTCTGTGCCAAGGCTTGGTTATCCTACACCCTGTGGTCGCCTGTCTTTCCTGTCTTGGGTCTGTGCCAGTCACCTCGCCAATGCCATTTCTTCTTGCCCACGCCTTCCAGTTCTGTGCCATATCGCCTCTACTGCACGACAGCCCTGCATACAACGCACCTCCATGTCCGACCACTCAATCCTTTCACCCCGGGATTCTACAGTACTTCAGCCACAGCTGAGTTTCACCACACACAAGCTGCTGTTTCCCACGTTCCGGTCAGATTTTTCCACTGCCTACAATGCATGCACCCAACCGCTTACACCTCTTGAACTCCTACTCATCCCTCAAGACCCTGGTCAAAAGCCACCTTCTTTTGAAGTCTTCCCTACACCACCCCAGGCAGAGGTGATGGGCTCCCTCAGTCTCTGGCCCTGTCTGTGGTGTATCACTCACACACCGGGAATCTCCCTGACTCAGCTGTGAGCCCAGGGCACAAGTTGGCATCAAGTTAGGGGCTCAGTAAATGTGATACATTTAATTTCCTTTCCTGGTTTTTCTTCTTTTTTCCAACCAAGACATGCCTTGCCTGCCACCCCTTTTGTGAAACTGGAATTCACCCATCTTTAGGAAAATAGCACTGGCTGTCTACACTTGGGAGGTGGGGAGGTCACAAAGGCTGGTCCCCTTCCCCCATCCTCTTCTGTCTTCAGCCCTGTGCCTGGTCCCATTTCACCAGAGAAGTGGGGAGCTCAGCCCCTCCTAAGACCACCACTTTCAGGTCAACTTCTGGAGCTGCCACTGATGCTCAGACAAAATACTGATTAAGACACAGCCAGGACAGAGTGGGGAGGTGGCGGAGGGACCTGTGGCCGTCT
The DNA here is from genome assembly GCA_963574885.1 of Lepilemur ruficaudatus. Lineage (NCBI taxonomy): Eukaryota > Metazoa > Chordata > Mammalia > Primates > Lepilemuridae > Lepilemur > Lepilemur ruficaudatus. Next base: position 5,974 of record CAUYRT010086037.1, on the reverse strand, counting down.
TACTGCCACCTCTCCAGCCTGGTCTCCCTCCGTGTCTGTTTGCTCAGTCGGGCACCACAGGGAAGTGGGACAGTCGGGTGGCTGATATGAACCAATAGCAATGGCCAGGTCAAGGGGTCCAGTCTTTAGGGCCAATGATCCAGGATTATCTGAATCTACCAAGGCCTCCCTGGGAGGAAGTGAAAGAGCAACTAGAAAAGAAAAAGTTTCTGAGGCTTTGGCTGAATTTGAAGAAAAAAATGAATGAGCACTGGAAGAAAGAACTAGAAAAGCACAGGGAGAAATCGTTAAGTGGAAGTGCGAGCTCATCCGAAAAACAGAAAGGAAAAAGAACAGCAGAAACCTGGAAGGCGTCATCGTCTTCAAGCTCTGGTTCTTCCAGCAGTTCCTCAGATCCCGAAGATGAGGACAAGAAACAAGGAAAACGGAGAAAGAAAAAGAGGAACCGTTCCCATAACTCTGAAAGCTCTGTGTCAGAAACTGAACCAGACAGTAAGGATAGTTTAAAAAAGAAAAAGAAGTCAAAAGACGCAACTGGGAAAGAAAAGGACATTAAAGGACTCAGCAAAAAACAGAAAGATGTACCCTGAAGATAAACCTTTATCATCTGAGTCCTTATCGGAGTCAGATTTTATGGAGGCAGCACTTCCCTTTGAAGTGTGGATATTGTGTCTCCCTTTTACAGATGATAGAAGTGAAAAATGAGCAAAACAGAAGAAAAGCATTGAAGAACGAGAAGAAGCAACAGAAAAAACAAGAAAAAGAAACGTAAGAAGCACAGTAGGAAGAAGACAAAGAAGGCACTAGTTCAAGTCCTGACTCGTAAAATTAAAAAGAAAAATCAGGATTCCCTTATAAAAGAAAGTACAATGTCTAAGGAAACTTCAACTGTGAAAATTACAGCATATTTACTAAAATGCATGCATTTTCTTGTTTTTAGAATTATTCCTGGACTATTCAGTAGCCCCTCAGATTCCGCTGTGTGTAACAATGCCGTATTACCGCCTGCTGCTTGAACATCTATTTTTTCTCTTCCAGTGCTTGGTAACTCTGGGAGATAATACACTGCAGTTGTACTGGTGCTTAAGATATTTGGGAATAAAATTAATATTTTTGACTAGAAATGTCTAATGATAATTCAACAGAAATTGAATCTGGGTACCTCTTTACGATGTAATCAGAGATGACCAGATGACTCTAGTTAAAATTTTTGAAGTAGGGATCACGTTGATATTTCAAAATTTTTACTCTGTAGATAAGTGTATTTTAATTTTTCTCCCTTGTATATTTTTTACTTACCTAGGGAAGGAGATTTTAGGGTGGGAGAGTGGTTCTCGCTGTCTCCTTAGCTGGCGGAATAGCTGCTTTTGATTCTCACACATGCTATGTGTGTGAGCACAGGAGCCGTGTTTTTTGGGGAGGTCAGAGTTGGGCACCAGCAGTCTTGCCCTTTACTGGGCTAAGTGACATCCTGGAAGAGTCTGTCATATGCTGCTCTGAGTGAATCAGAGAAAGCCCCAGAAGCTCTGGGATTTACCTCCACTTCAATAATGCTGAATATTTTTTAGCATTAGAATATGTTAGGTCATTTGAATTCATTTTGATTATACTTGGCTTTGGAGAGAAATCATTTCAAATAGACACCGGTACTTTTTAAACTTGATCTCTAAAGATTCTAAAAGGCATGTTTTATACTGTTAAGTTTCAACCAGTCAGGAAAATTTCATGTAACCAGTGATAGTTACTTTATTTTTTTGTATGAATTTTGTTTAGGCTGCGATGTTTAGCTTTTGTTAACTGGTTGCTTTGCTGTTTTAAGTTCGTCTCTATGTTTAACAGTGTACTTGCCAAGATATTTAGCATGTAAAAAGCAGGGTTTTGATTTTTTTTTTTTTTTTTTAAACAGCTTCATATTGAGGCTGAGACTTACCATAAACAAGTTGAGTGGCAGGCCTGGTATGCTGTGTCTTGTTATATAAAGCTGTTGCTTGAAACTTAGTAAATATAATGTTTTAAACATAAAAAAAAAAAAAAAAAGACACAACCAGCTGGTCCGGGCAGTGGTGTTTACAACTAATTGATCACAACGAGTTACAGATTCCTGTGTTCTTTCTCCACTCCCACTGCTTCGCTTGACTAGCCAAAACAAAACAAAACCCCCAAAAATCTCACAGCCACTTTAAATCAGGCCCATTTCTTACCTATCTACGAAGAGCGAGGAGCAGCAGCTGGGGCAGGGGCCCCCTCGGGAGCTGTGTGAATTCTTGGGCACAGATAAAGCTTGGCAGAGCCAGGGGAGGAGAATTACCCAGAGCCCCTCTAAGAAAGGAACATCGTTTCTTCCATTCAAAAAGCTCCACTCCCTGCCCCCACCAGCTGGGACTTTTCTGAGTTTGGTCAAAGGTCCCCTGTTAAGTGGGAGGAAAATGCTTCTTCCGCTGCATGGTGGGGGCAGCTGAGGCCCACGGAAGTTCACCTTCCTGATCTGTTCCTGTTTTTCCTGTGATCCCTTTGCCTCAGACACCCAGACCCATGATTTCCTAAGCCTTACCCAGCTGCAGGGAGGACCCAGAGGTTGGGGAAGCAGGACCCACACACACTGTGTTAAGGGGCGGCCGTGGACCCTGTAGCCTGTTCCCACCAATGACTGGCTTGGGCAAGAACTTCTCCTCACCAGGCCTCACGCTCTCCTCCGCCTACCTCACAGAGATGTGGTGAGCGCCATACAAAAAACATTAATTGGTGCATAAAAATATAGGCTTTTGGGAGGAAGATTGGGGATCAGGGGAAAGAGTAAGACCTTCCTTCCCATTGTAAAGCCCCCTTTGCACTGCCTTATGCCACCCACTGGCTGCACCAGAGACCCCCTTCCACTCGGGGGGTCGGGGCAGCCCTGGGAGACAGATAGACCTGGGCCGAAAACCCACTCTGCTTTGAGCCTGGGCAAGCCTTGTCACCTCCTCAAGCCTCGACTTGCTCTCTGGAGCCTCACACACAGGGTGGTGGGGTAGGGAAGTAACTGGCTTCCATAAAGCTCCTACTAGGTGCTGAATAAAAGTTAATTTATTCTGCTCCGTCCAGGCTCCACCCCCATCCTCAATTTGCTACATTGTGATCTTGTTTCTGCAGATGGCAGATCCAGGGAGGAGGCTAGGAAATGAGTGGCCGGATGTCTCCGTGTGGTTGGGCTGGGAGGGAAGGCTGGAGAGGGGGCGGGAGAGGGCGCACAGACCCCAGGGCTCCCCTTCCCTGACGTCTGCCTCTGCTCTCTCATGGTATGCTGTGTCTTGTTATATAAGTGATATTTCCAACTTACTGCAGTGATACGTTGTCTCTTTCTCCCTCTAAACTGTGAACTTTGCAAGGGCAGAGATCTTTTTCATGGCTGTGCCCTGTACCAGAGGTTTGTGGTGGCCTGAAGGGTCGCCTCAGGACAGGCCTGTGAGAAGCCGCCAGCCTCAGACACCGCATGTGGAAGGCTCCCCGCCCACTCCCTCTGTTATCTTCACGGCTCTTCCCTGGTAGATCTCCGGCACATCTGGTCCCGCCTTGGCGTCTGCTTCCCAGAGGACCTGAACCGACCCGTGGGGTTCTTGGTTGTGCGCCATGGACTTAGTCAACGTAAACATAGAAGTTGCTTAGAGGAAGGTCATTGAGAACTCAGGGAATTGACAGAAAAGCTGGAGAATCAGGCACGGAAGTGGGCTGGAACCCCTGCCAGTGCCATAGGTGGTGGCCCGGGAACAGTTCTGGTTGGGCCCTATCCTGCTGGATGCTGGACTACCGCCACTGCCGCTTTTAGGCCACGCTGACCCATGGCACCCCTAGAAGAAACCCTTGTAGACTCAGCCCCCACAGGAGCACACCTGCAGCCTGGTGGCCAGGGCCTGGGACACAAGGACTGGCACTGTCCCCAGATGGGAAGTCCAGAAGCTGGACTACCCCAGGACATACACGCCCTGCAGCACCCGGCACACGGTGTTTGTTGAACTCTCCTTGAACTGAACTTTGGGGATGCTGCTTCCCATCTTCCTTCTTTTTTTGGAGGTGGTTGTTCATTCATTTATTCATTCCTTGAATATTTAAGTGCCTACTGTGTGCCAGGAGCTGAGGACAGACCTGTCCAGTGGTGGTGAAACTTTCACAACCAGCTCTTGGGAGGAGAAGCAACATCGCGGAGTGGGGTGGTTGACAAGCTACCAAGGTGACGTCACTGGACGTAGAGCTAAGAAGAGGCACACAGTCAGCTTCTCCAGGCCTGGGCGCCAGCACACCAGATCATCCTGCATTCTAGTGTTGTCTGTGTTAATTTAGACTAAAATGAATCTTGCAATCAGAATATTCAAATATTCCTACTATTGTAGTCATAGAACCTATGCTACAGCCCACCTGGAATCCAAAAGGAAGACAGAACACTCCATATTTGAGGATTTGTACATTTATTTCTGTAACTTCTCCCCACCCTCCAACACATCATCCACGTCCCTGGTTACTGTCATTCACGTGTTGGGGATGGAGGGGAGGTTGAGTGTTGAAACACCAGGTGCCAGTCTGCCCCTCGACCCCATGTCGTGCTTTCAGATGCCGCCTCAGTCCTCTTCCTCCCTCTTGTTGCCACGTCCAAGTCAGCTCTTTGAAACACCAAGCAAGACCGCGGGCGAGAATTCAGTGCTCAGTGGGTCTGACAAGTGGCTGTCATAAGATAAGCCATTTGGCCCTTTGCAGGGGAGTTTTGTCCTCAAAGCCGGGACAGAAGTATAGCATCCCCTGCCCTTTCCCACAGATAAGACGGCCACCTAGATAGAAAGAACAGGAATCCTAGGATGTCCCCTCGGTGACATTGGGCCCCATCTGCCCCAGCCTCCATTCAGACCCTGGGAAAGGGCACCAGGAGGAAGGTGAGACAGGACAGAGCCCTGGGGAGGGAGAGCAGCGGGACGCACGGAAGGAAGAGGCCGTCCAGACCCCCTTTCCTGACCAGCTCCCAGCCGGCTGCTCTGCACGTGGGAACACACTCACTCCGTCTCCAAGGACCTGGCTTCTGGCTCCTCTGGAGACACTGGTTGAGACATTAGGGGAGCTGGTTTCCCAAGTGGGAGAGGGGCTCAGGGCCCAGACCCGCCTAAGGTCAGTATGGGTGTGGAGCCAGCCCAGGAGCACAGGCCTGGGGTGTCTCTGACCTCACAGCTCCGGACGGGCACTGTGGCCTCCGGAGCAGGCCGGCGTCCTGCAGCCGAGTTGGTGGTGCTTCAGATGGTTGCGGAGCGTGAGCAAGTCCCTGTTCTCTTGTTGGGCCCCGCGCGCCAGGCTCCGTTGCTGCTGTCCCTGGGGGACTGTCGGGGAGGGGCCTGCATTGGTAGCCCTCAGGCCAGCAGCCAAGGCTCTTGAAGTCCTTTCCTCTCGGTCTCACCCTCACCACACCCCGGGGGCACTTCTCTCCTCTGCTGCTTTGGCCTCTGTCCGGATGGTTCTTAGCCCAGACACTGAGAGGTAGCAGGTGCCTCGTGCCAAAGGCCTGGAAACATAAAAGTGAAAGGATGAATGACCCAAAGGACACATTGTACACACAGGCTATGTGGGAACAGCATGGCTGGTTGATTCACCCGGGTGTGGGTGGGCTGAGTCCGAAAGGAGAGTCAGCACAGAAGGGGGTTTAGTGAGGGTTTTTATAAATGGGGATAGCCGACCCCCTCCCACCTGCCCTGTTCAGTTCTTTGTTTCTGGGCCAAACCGGCAGGTGAAGAATTGCTTCCTACTGTGTGCAGCAGAGGACGGTGGGCAGAACAGCTGTTTGTAGTAAGTTCTTCTTCAAACAACCAACTCCTACGACCCCTTTGCCCCAGTCGCATCCATCCTTCTGTTCTGGTGTCATCCTTATCAGGAGCGCTAGGGAGGGACAGCCTTGGTCTCCATCAGGGAGGAAGGAAGAAGGAATGCTGGCTGCAGCCGTCCGCCAGATCTACAAAGTCCAGGG
>CAUYRT010086033.1:0-37161 GCA_963574885.1 Lepilemur ruficaudatus | reverse complement strand
AAGTCTCTCAGGAAATAAAGGCTGTTTCTGAGCAGGGTCTAGAAGAAGAGGTGATAGCCTGTGTGGGTGTGGTGATGACTTTTAATCTCCTATCCAGTGATTAATCTTCTCTGGTTGTTTAATGAGATTGCTAAGGAGGGAGTTTCAAGACAATTGCACTCCTTTTAGAAGAACTTCCCTAAGAAAACTGCAAAGAGACCTCCTCCCTGCACTTGGGGTGGCAGGCGTGGTAGAAACAAGGTAAAGTCAGAGAGACCTTGATTATCCAGCAGCTTCTAAGAATTTCCAATTTCCTTTCATTCAAAGTGCTCAGCATGCCAAAGCACCATACTTTGGGGTATTGTTTTCTGAGCCCCAACATTTAGTATATTTTTTAAAATTTTTCTTATAATATAGGAAATTATGTTTAAGAGAAAATTTATGCTTGAAGAGATTAAATGTGACCGTGATTACACAGATTCAGTAGAATTCAGATATTTCTTAGCCCAGATTTCCCCCCTTTTAAAGGGTAAGCTAAGCTGATAACTGTTAGGTAGATAGTTGATTTATGTTTAGTTTTCATAAAATTAACAGGTGAAAAAGTAGATTCACATACCCAAAGTTTTCCAAACATGCTTAGATTGTTTTTTAATAACTAAACTAAATATCAATTTTTTAATTTAAATTAAAATTGAATAAAATTAAAAATTCAGTTTCTCTATCACACTAGCCACATTTCACATCTCAAAAGCTCATGTATCTAGTGACTACTCTATTGGACAATATAATTCTGAAACTCTGACTGACTATAGGAGTTGAACTGTATATAACACACTTGAATACTCAATTATCCCTAAATATAAATCCCCTTTACTTAAGTTCACAATCTAGAAGTTGACCATAACTTAGAAGTTGTTCACAATTTGATTTAAGGTTGTTTTAGAAATTTAGCTTCATTCTGGTTACCCACTCAGCCATGTGCCCAGCTAATGGTGAACATGTCTATTACTACATAAAAACCAGAGAATAGATAGTAAAGGACAGTTAGCAATTACTGCCACAGTGTACCCCTTGAGCCACCCAAGTCAATGTATACTACCTCCCAAGCAGAATTATGACCTGCTATTGCATTTAGCTCAAAGTTAAGGTCTCAGAAATGTGCAATCCTTTCAAAAGACTCAATGGCTGTTCACAATCTGTCTACCTACAAGCTAAACCTATACAAAGCAACTTATTTTCCCTCTTCACAGCCAGTATAGAGTGATGGAATGGGAATAGGATAACTGCATCAAAAAACTACCATTCTGAAGAGATCAATGGGATATATGAAGCAATGAAGCAATCATTTGTTTATTGTAATTACTCACTCCTGAATACTGTTGTATAGGATTTCAAGCCCCTTACAATGGAGTAAATTTCTAATATAGTCCATCTGCCAACTGTAGGAGTCAAGGGAAAATTTCCCCTTTGCACTAGGAAGATTCACTGAAAAATCAACTCACAGAAGACTGATTAATAAAAGAAAAGGCATACAAATTTATTAACATGTACATGGGGGAAAATGAGAGTGATTACCCCAACACTTCAATAAGGTACAGAAGCTTATATACCATCCTGAAGTTACAGAAAGAATGGGAGCTCAGAGCATTGCGAAAAACACATTACAGTGGTAAATCAGGTTATGATGGCAAGGCAGGTAATCGGAGGGAGACAAGAGGAGACTTGGCTAGCAAATGTGGTCTTGTTACATAGATGAAACCTCATAGGTAGCAGCCCTCAGAGAGAATAAATGGTAAATGTTTCTTTCAGACCTTTAGGTGTCAGACTCTTAATTAATCTTCTCTAAATTTGAACAAGGGAAAGCTCAGCTGCATCAGTACAAATTCTCTATCAATGCAAATCTCTCCCACAAAAGACAGTTTTCAGAACTACCTCTGTTTTCTGGCTCACTGAACAGCCATCTCAAAATACGTCAGAGAAATATATTTTATGGGAAAATATTTTGGTTTCTTTACAACCAAAATATTTGGGTTTGGGTCTGTTCGAGAAAGTCCCTAGCCCAATATTCTTCTCTGTGGCCCCTGGCTTGCCTCTCTATGTGGTTCTTCTTTTCCCACGATTCCATGGGGCCTCATCTGAAGTGGTCATTGGAAGTCATGCCCTTGCAGCTTTAGAACTATTAATATATTTACAGGTGCGGGTTTGGATCTCAGTATTAGAACGTAGGATTTCGAAAACTATTTAAGTTGATAGAGCTGCCTTGTCATTTATTTGGAAATATTATACCCTAAAAATTTAGATGGTTTCAGTTCTGCTTGTTTTTAGTCAATTTCCTTCAAAAACAACCACATGTGAGATTATCATCTCATCTAGACATAAACTTTATTTCTGAAAATTTTATTTTATTTTCTGTTTCCTCTATCATGATTAATCCCTCTCAGGGAGCATATGTTAAGTTGTGGGGGTAAAGGTTAGTCATAACACACTCAGATGGGAAGGCAGCAATTTGAACCACATCTTTCATTCTGGGCTACTTCTCAGTGGTTCTCCCAGATACTTGAGAAATGTTTGTCAAGTATTGACTCCTTCTAAGATTGTTTCTGCAAAGCTATTGCTCATATCTGCCTTCATTTGGGGGAACAGAAGTAGACGCATCTTTTAATGCTGCCAGAAAATATATTACCTGAGTATTTTTTTTTCTTTTTCTTTTTTTGAGACGGACTCTTGCTCTGTCTCCTTGGGTAGAGTGCAGTGGCGTCATCGTAGTTCACTGCAACCACCTACTCCTGGGTTCAAGTGATTCTCTTGCCTCAGCCTCCTGAGTAGCTGGAACTACAGGCATGTGCCATGACACCTGACTAATTTTTCTACTTTTTAGCAGAGATGGGGTCTCACTCTTGCTCAGGCTGGTCTCAAACTCCTGAGCTCAATCAATCCCCCTGCCTCGGCCTCCCAGAGTGCTAAGATTATAGGTGTAAGCCACTGTACCTGGCCTTACCTATTATTAAACTTTTTATTATAGTCTGAAATTAGAGATAGCATACCTTAATGAACTATATTTTCTTTCATTTCCATTTGCTGAAGATGGCAAGAAAGAGCTAATATATAAAAATGTTTGGGGCTATTCCAACTATATCCCTGGGTGTTAAAGACATAGTGAGCACACAGTGTCAACAAATGTTTTGCCATGCCATTAGCAAGAGCAGTCAGCTTTCCACTGTGCAATCTCAGTGCCCTATTGCTAGAACTTGACTGGTGAGCCAATCCAACATAGCTAAGGTTTTATAGTGAGCTACAGCTCACTGTTTAGAACTAAATTCTATGTTACTTAATCTTTAAGTTTGTATTACATATTAGCCCAGGCAGGCATAACAGAATACCAGAAACAGGATAGCTTAAACGGCAGAAATTTATTATCTCACATTTCTGGAGACTGGAAATCCAAGATCAGGTACTAGGTTTGCTTTCTGGTGAGGCCTCTCTTCCTGGCTTGCAAATGGCTACCTACTTGCTGTGTCCGTACCTGGCCTTTTTTTCTGGAAACTCTCAGAGACAAAGAGAGAGAAATCTCTGGAGTCTCCTCCTCTTCTTACAAGAACACACTCCTATTGGATTAAAGTCCCACCCTTCTGACCTCACTTAACCTTTAGTACCTCATTATAGCCGCTATCTCCAAATACTACGAAATGTAAGGTTAGGGGTTCGACATATGAATTGGGGGAGAGGCACAATTCAATCCATAACAGATTATAACAGACAATCAAAATAACATGGCTAAAATAGATAGACCCCTGGCATAGAAATGGATATTTCTCTAGCATAATGTGTGCCTAAGAAATAATTATTGATCCAGGTTCCTTCTCCTTATTCCTCCATTAGCTATAGGATATATTCATTAGGTTGCAGATACTGCAATAGGCTACTTGTATTTCACCTGGCATGAAGAGAAGAAGGCAGCACCAAGGGTTCTACTCAGAATTTCATACATTAATTTTGCTCGTGTTCCATTTAACGTTGGAAGAAATATTTTCCTCTAAACATAATCTAGTATGAAAGTTTAGAGCACAGAATCAAAAATGTATAAGAAGAAAAATTGTTCATTTCTTCCTGGTTAAATGGCATAAACTGAAGCAGCTCTAAACTTTCTGTTATGAATATGATGATACAGAATGATAGGAACATCATAAAGAATTTCATAAACTATGCAAAAAAAATAATGAGCTAATATTTAAATTGAACTTCTACCAGCTCTATCATCAGTTAGAAAAAAGGGTGATTCAGATTCACCAGGGCATGGTAACATGTGCTCCAGCTTCTACTGGGAGCCATGTCCTTAGCGTGAATGTTGAGACTGCTCTGGCTGAGACTCAGGCACTGCTAGGCTGGAGCCCTGTAATAGGGCTAAGAAGAAAAATAGAGCAAGAAGGGAGAAGTGATGTGTCTTTGTGTGTGTATATGTCATTTACTGTTTCTGCTTTCCAGCCTCAAAATGTCATTGCTGTCTTTGTCACTTCTATTCTGTTTGTCCTTGACATTTTATGCCTTTTAAATCTCTTTATTTACATTTTAGTAGAGTTTCAGGAAAGAGTGGAAGTAAACATGTGTTCCATTCTACATGGTATAATCAATTTGCATTTCACTCAGAATTAACTTATTTAGATAAAGAAAATAAAGATACCAATCACTAGGAGCTGGACATTACATGACCAGTTGCCAACTTTTGCAATGGCCATTAGTTTCTAACTCTTTAATTTCACATTAAAAGAGAAAAGGCAGGTATGCACAAAAATAAACACAGAGAGTACAATTAGATAACTTGTTCAAAAAAAGAATTGTAGAATCCAATTTATGTAAAAGAAGTCATGTAGGATCTGCTTTGATTTCATTTCTCAAACAACGCTAGAGACAAAGTGATTTACAGCAGCAATTAGGAATTTGAATCTTGAATAAATAAAAAAAAATTAAGGAAACCAGTGGAATCATGTTAAAAATCTATTTGCTTAAGCTAGCAATCACCATATGAGAAAATAAATAACAGAAATGGAAGGGCATGAAAGTAAATGTGGGTTACTTGACTTCTTACAAACTTTTGATACACATTAAGAAACAGAAAATGTGTTTTCAAATGGAATACAAAAAATATGTCAGTGATTGAAATGAGCTTTATTGGATTTCAACCTTAAAATGGCCATATGTTTTGTTCTATGTGATCATTTTCTATAAGGCTTTTTAAAAAAATCGAACAAAAGAGTTATAGCTGGAATGTTAGATTCCCTAGAAACAAAGAAAATGTTGTTTTTAGAGAAAAAGATTGATATGAGCAGTTAGGTCTTCCAAATCGAAACTGGTGAAGTTAAAGAAATCGGTGTTGTTTACAATACAGAAAACACATGTTTTGGTGTACCCTTCCTGCAGATCAGTTGACAGTCAACCAGATTATCCGCTTGACCTTAACCAGAGCCCTGACAGAATCAGCAGAAACTTTGTTCTGCAAAGGAAGCTGCAAGCCAAATAAAAGTCAGAGTCCAAATCCATTTGCTCAGCACAGATACAATTTATGTTTTTCCTTTTGCTTAGCAAGCAGTTGTGCTACGAATTTTATCTTGAGAATTTTGGTGGTAATGAAACATTGCTGTAATTTAGGATGAGCCAAGTATGTATAAAAACAAGAGAGCAGAAATCTGTCTTTCTTGGCCCACTGAGGCATTTTTTAAAAATCTAGTTAAAATATGGATTCTCTGAGCTTCTTTGAGCTCTCTGGTATAATTTATCATTTAAAAAAAATCCATAGAGAAGATTCTATTTTCAATTAGTAAACATTTATCTGTGAAGGAACTAGTCATTATTGATTGCTCTAGTACATTTTGATAGGTTTTACAATATAAATATACAACTTTATATACAAATATATTAAATAAGTAGTCGGCTAATATCCCTACACACATGAGCAAACATGGATTTTTAGATCATCGTACTAGGCTTATAGTAGATGCTCAATAAATGCTTTGTTGCTTTTATTTCTCAAGCTTTCTTCTAGTTTTTTTTTGTACAAAATATTTAACAAGGAAATATTAACATCAATATTTCTATATTTTAAGGGATATAGAGAAATATTGCCTGAATGAAAAATAACATCATCAAGAACAAATTGTATCCTATTTCTTGCAGTTCACCTATCAATATAATTATTTTTCAAATGTGGGAAGAAACAGTAATCAGTAATATAATACTACAAAAATCTTGTAAAGGAAATTGTATGAAGGAAATCTAAGTTGTTTCATTTGTTTCATCTGATTATTTTACATAGATAATTCTCATGACACTAATAATAACTTTAATCAAAAGTATTACCTTGAAGGACATTGTAATAGAGAAAATGGCCTGAAAAAGGATAAAAATGTTTTCTGTCTCTTCAAAACCTCCTTACCTTTTTTGAGAACTAAAACCTATATCCCTGCTTGAGTGTGGTAGTTGGGAGGGGTAGGGGAGTGTACTTTGTTCTTTGTGCCACAAGAGATGGCTCAAGGGAATTATCCAGGCTGAGATTGTCTTAGCTGAAAATGAGATGAATCAGAACCTTTAAAAGCTCTATACTTTTGCTTAGAAGCTGGACATTCATACTTTGAGATGGGCGTTTGCCAGCCTCCTCATTTGCCGGTAAATTAATGAACTCCTCTTGCCTCCTTCTCAAACCATTTGTTCTCATTCTTCTGATGTGGCCTCGGGGATAAGGGCCAAAAATTCAGTAACAATAGTAGTCATATTTTTATCCCAAAATATGACATTTTGACGTGCTGGACTGACTGAAGAAACCTCAAGATCTCTCTGACCTTCCCCCACCATCAGCAGTGGCTCTCCCCAAATCCAGACCCACCTAGGAGAACAACTGTCCCTTTCTTCCCCTCTCTGTAAAACCAGGACCACACCTGAACAGACTCTTTAAGGCAATAATGTCCTGGTTTTCAGACTCGCTGAAATTCTAAAGAGAAATATCAACCAGCTAATCTTCGTTCTCCATTCATTCATCTTCCCTAGTAATCCTTTATTGCCCCTGAACAGACTTTCTCTTTCCCTCCTCCCAAAACTGATCTGATCTTTTTATCAGAAAGGCAGATAAACTTCAGAACCAAGTTAGGGAGTTAAATCCTCATTTTCTGGGGGTTCCCATGTATACATGTTACATAAATTTGATAATTTTTCTCATATCAATCTGCTTTATTGTGATTTGATTTTTCAGCAAAACTTCTGAGGGTAAAGGGGAAGCTTTTTCTTTTTTCCACCAAACTTTTACCTAGAAAATATGTGAAAGCCATTATTAACATGTTTCATCAGCATTCTCCTAAATACTTTGTATTTTTGACATAGACATAAATCCCTTTATATAAGAAAGACAAAATAATAAAAACCAAATTGTAAGAGAAATGCATATAATAAATTCTGAAAAGCAAACACTAGATGATAAAATTATAGGATTTAGTTTTTCAAGGGCAGCTTTCATAGAAAGATTTCAAAAGGTATTCATAAAGCTCTGTAAGCTTCTCAAGATTTTAGAGGTTCTGAGGCAGTATTTTCAGCAAAATGTTCATTCAGAGAGAATTAATGACACTGGTCATTATATAATGTCCTATCCTGTGGAGAAGACTGTGGAATAGCTCACTGTAGAATCTCTCAAAATATGAAATACTTTAAATCCCACTAAGTCAAGAATCACACAGGCCCTTCCATGTTATGTACACAATATGATGATAAAATAAATGTGATAGTTCTTCTAGGAGCAAGAATGTGGGAAAGTGAACACTTTTATGCCAATGGTTAGAATGTAAATTCATAAAGGGTTTTGTTACTGAAAGTTTGGCACTTGTCTCCAGGATTGCATCAGAGGAGTAAGGACAAGTGGTTTGAGGAGAAGGAAAGAAGAGTTTATTAATTTGCTGGCAAATGAGGAGCTTGGCAGACTCCCAGCTCAAAGGACCAATGTCCTGCTCCTGAGAAGAAGTATAGAGCTTTTACAGATTCTGATTAACCCCATAATCCCATCTTCAGCTAAGACAATCTCATGAACCCCGCCTGGATAATTCCCGTGAGCCATCTCCTGTGGCACAAAGAACAAAGGACACTCCCCTGTCCCTCATGACCACTGGCATGAGGGAGGGATATAGGTTTTAGTTCTCAAAAATGGTAAGGGAGTTTTGAAGAGACAGAAAACATTTTTAACCCCCCACGTGTTTGTCCAGGCCATTTTCTCTGTTACAGTGTGAAAAGGCACTTTTGCAAAGCCTAACAGATTTTAAAACTTTGTGCATTTGAAAGGAAAATTCTACATCTATAAATCTAAGCCTCAGAACTGTTACCACCCAACCAAGTTCATTATTCACTGTCCAAGAGAAAGCGAATGCCTGAAACAGCAGGTGTTACAGCAGAGAAAGTGTTTAATTCCATATAACGCTAAGCAGGGAGATGGGAGGAATTTCTCAAATCTGCCTCCCTGAGGATTTGGGAGACAGAGATTTTAAGGATATTTTGGTAGGCAAAGGATTAAGCAATTGAGTTTGCTAATTGGCCAGGTGTATTACAAAATTATAGGAGTGTAGAAATTTTTTTTTTGTTGCTTCATTTCTGGGGTCACAATTCCAGTTGAGTCAGTTTCTTGGAATGAGCTGCTGCTCTGGCTGGGTTAGCCAATCCACTGGAATACGGGACCTGGAAGATATCTCGGAAACTACCTCTGGATTTTGAAAAGGTGATGGTTTCTATGGAGAAAGCTAAGAATATTGATGACCACTAGCTAGGTGACTCCTGGATATCAATCATAGGAAAGCAAACTAGGGGACAGCTATGCCTGTACCTTTGCAAAGTTTAGGCTTTTACCACAGTTGTTGCCTTGCACCCCTTTATTAATTTGTAAAAGGTGGTTTCAGAACTACTTATACAAGATCACAAAGTTTCTAAAAACTGTTCATTTCAGATTTGTTTGTGATTGCTAAATATTGCAAATGATCAAACTATTGATCAAGAGATGAAAAATTACATAATGATATAGTTAATGCATAATATCCACAATAGATCCATTAAAAAGATGAGGTGGGTGTATGTGCACTAATGTGAAAATGTAAACATAACCTAGAAATTGAAATACACAAATTACCACAGAGTTCTTATACCATGATCTCATGTAGGTGAAGGGAACAAAAATATTCCACCCCAAAACATACTTCTTTGGCATATGTCAAGATGGCTTTCAGAGGGGCTTCAAACATAGGAAAAGCTCTGCAAGGCTATCTTTTGTGGGGGAGATTTGCATCTGTAGAGGAAATCTACGCTAGTGAAATAAAAAGCAGGTGCAAACGGGCTTTCTCTGAGACTCTATAATCTGCCCCATCGGGATCTAGGAAAGATTAACTCACAGGAAAAGAAGAATAAAAGTCTGACACTTTTAAAGGTCTGACAGAGAAACTTTTGCTACAGGATACCATCTATACTTTCTGAAGGCAGCTGAGCAATTACCTGAGAGATTTTTGTCTGCCTTTGGTTGCCATTCATTCCTCTCCAGACTCTCCCATAACCTGTGCCACCACGTCCTGGCTCAAAAAGCCCCAGGCCTCTTTCCTTTCTATAACCTCAGGATAGTGTAAAAACTTTAGTCAATTGGCAATTCTTTGAGTCTCATATTTTATACAACTCTTGTGTTTATGCATAGTAATACATTTGTATGCCTTTTATTCCTGTTAATCTATTGTCAGTTGTTTTATGGTCTTAAATTATCAAATCTTCAGCAGGAAGAGGGAAGAAAATTCCCTTTGCCCCTACATAGGTTAAAAAAATATATATGTGTATATAAGCTCTCTATTCACATGTTTACAAATGCAATGTTTATAAATGCAAAGCAAAATAATGTACACCAAACTCTTACAAGTAATAATCACTAAGCATGAAGGCAAGCCTTATGAGAGGCAGTAAAAAGAACTTACACAATTTATTCTACATATTTTTGTGCACTTTGAATCTTTTACAACAGGAATATAATTATAAATTACTTGTATAATAAGCAAGGACTATATATCAAAGCCAAATATAAATATATGGACTTTCCACAGTTTTTGCAGTATCAACATAAGCAATAAGAAGAAGAAGCTATCATTTACTAAGTGTCAGGGGTATGGTAGGCACTGAACTAGCCACTTGCTATGTATGTAACCAATACAATAGGCTGAATATCTACTAGCCAATTCTTGTAAAATAAGTGAAAATAACTTATTTTCTTAGGTATTTCTACCTTTTTGCCTGCTACTTATCCATCTGATTCAAATTAAGAGCAGTCATACACACACACACACACATGCACAGAGAGAGAGAGAGAGAGAGAGAGAGAGAGTTTGAATACATGCATAGCTCAAAGGTATGTATTATAATCACCTTTACTATTCCCTTGAAACTAATAATATATGAGTCAGCACTCATATTATTAAATATTTTTAATGTATTTACTACAGACCATTTAGGGAAACATTCATAGTAAAGTGATCAAATAAAAATGATAATGTATTTACTACAAACCATTTTGAACATGCATATGGTGAAAAATGTACTTGTCACCTCCTGACAGAGACACTACACTCCTGACCACCTCTTCTCAGTATCTAAATTTCTGGCACATTTTCTTCCCATTATGATTGAATTATGCAACTTGAACTTTGTCATCACAGACACAATAATGATGGAGAAATAATATTCTTGTCCCATCCACACCATTCTGCCTTAAAACCAAAATTAATGTTGTCATCTGAAACATCTAGGAATTAATTGCCTGGGTTGCATTTGACGTTTACTTGAGGATGCACTTGCCTTCGGCTCCGTTAAAACAGTATTTTGTTCAGCTCTAGTTCTATTACTAACATCTTTATACCGTACTTACAAAGGAATGAAAAGACAAAGTTACTAATAAGAAGCTAAAAAAGCATGTTCATGGCAAGGTGATTTCTTAGGTTTACATCCATATCATTCCATTTTGTTCTTTGTTTTATCATAACGTGCTCTATTTAATTTACATCCTTAGAAAAGTCTTTAAATAGCACCATTTCATGGCCATCTATAAGATGTTTCTAAGTAAGAATAATTTGAATGAGATGTTCTGCACACTACACTGAATCCCTACTAGCTAATTCCCACTGGAGAACTGAAAATAACTTGTTTTCTCTAGGTAATTCTGCCTGCTAATTATCCATTCAATTCAAATTAAGAACAGTCAAGACCTATATAAAAAGGGGTCATTCAAAGTGACTTCTTTCTCTAAAAGGGTACTAAAAACTATTCTTCCTCAATATGTAAGATTAGAATTTTCTCTTCTTACACATATTCAAAGTCAATAAATAATTATAGGCAAACTACACTTTACAGTATCTGATAAAATGCAATATTCATTACAATATGTTCAAACTAGAATTTTAACAATTAAAAGGTGATTGTTACTTACAACTGTCTCAACCATGTGTTAAATATTTATTTTTTGATCTGTTCCAGTATTTCTTTCATCTTTATTTTTATTCATGTCCATAATTTCCTAAGAAATGTTTATTAATTAAGTACTTAGAAACTCTCTAGACAAATTCAAACTATCCGAACTTTCCAACATTTGAAGAAATATTCAAGAGCTTATTGACAGGGCTGAAGTCCTACAAGTAATCACTGTGACTCTGGGCCACCTCATTTACATTTATATCCTTTATTTTTTTACCTATAAAATAATAGAGCAGAACTTGACATTATCTAAGATTGCATTTAACTATAATAACTTTTTAAAATTTTATTTCCTTTTCCTTTGTATTTATTATTTTTTAATTTACAAAAATTATATATATTTATGGTGTATAATGTAATGTTTTGAAATATGTATAAATTGTGGAATAAATCTCCCTAATCCCAACCCCCAGCACTTGGTAACCACAATTCTACTTTCTATTTCTATGAATTCAAATTTTTTTAGATTCTGCATATAAGTGGAATCTAAAAAAATTGAGGTATTTTTCTTTTGATATCCTTGCAGACTTCCACAGAGTAAATAGTATTGAGATGATTGAAACATGCGTCTATATAACCATAATAGGTTTGCCCAATGTGCAGTGAGTCAATATGCCAACACACTGGGGGTGCAGTAGAAGGAGACTTTAGTAATCGAGCGCGGCCGGGGAGACAGGAGGAAACCTCAGATCCACCTCCCCAAGAGATGTGGGGATAGGAGC
Source organism: Lepilemur ruficaudatus (assembly GCA_963574885.1). Classification (NCBI taxonomy): domain Eukaryota; kingdom Metazoa; phylum Chordata; class Mammalia; order Primates; family Lepilemuridae; genus Lepilemur; species Lepilemur ruficaudatus. Next base: position 24,946 of record CAUYRT010086033.1, on the reverse strand, counting down.
TTTAAGGGTTCTGAACAGGTGATGGGCTGAAGTGTAGGGACCGCGGATTGGTCAAGAAGAGAGTGGGGAAGCCATGGGCCGGGGGGCTGAAGAAACTCTACTCTTGTGCTGAGTCATTTCCTTGGTGGGGGTCTTCATACTGCTTGGCATTAACCATTCTGTTGGATTTCAGAATCTGAAAAACATATTAGGAATTCTTGAGCAAAATAGCCTTATGATTCTGGCACTAGAGATTCTGTCTATAAGAATAATAGGGAAGTAGATGGTCAGCACACTGCGTGACCCTGGGTTAGTTATCAGCCACAGAGAAGTGGGTCCAAAGTGCACTGATGCACTCTGGTTAATGTCTAGTTCTAATTCTACCTAAAGCCTGCCTTGCAATGCTCATTAACCCCATGAGGGCAGTTTTATGTGTTTGAGGAATATTTCTTAAAACCAAGTGATTGTACATGATATGTATGTGACCTTTGGAAAGATTTTAAGGGGAAAAAACAACTATTTGTCCAACTATTATTATCCCCATCTTATAAATATTAGAAATATCATAATCAGTAATTAGTCTGGCAAATATGTAGTTATGGCTATTCACGGTTAAAAAATATCCCATGTATTCTTTTTCTTCATAGTACTCAACAGTAATTTACACATGTGGGCTCTCAAAATAACTAATCAAAACAATTTTTTTTTTTTTTTTGAGACAGAGTCTTGCTCTGTCGTGCTGGCTGGACTGCAGTAGCATGATCATAGCTCACTGCAACCTGGGCTCCTGGGCTCCTGGGCTCAAGAGATCCTCATGCCTCAGACTCCTAAAGAGCTGAGACTACAGGCATGTACCACCACGCCTGTCTAATTTTTTCTATTTATTGTAGAGACAGGATCTTGCTCTTGCTCAGGCTGGTTTCCAACTCCTTTCCTCAAGCTATCCTCCTGCCTCAGCCTCCCAAAGTGCTAGGATTACAGGCGTGAGTCACTGTGCCCAGCCTCAAAAATATTTTATAGATTTTTTTATTATAAAGGTCCAAGAAATAATATCCACCCCTTCCAAATTTTGTAATATAAAATTATTTTGTCTTCTCTGTCAGACATTGGGATGATCTAATTCAACGAAAGAGGAATAGACAACAGATCTCAATAGAAAAGAATTGTACATGTGACCAGGACAGTCTTCTTTCCTCGCTCTGAACGAGCTTTAGACAGGCTTCTCCCTGACCTAGGCCCTTGACCTTCCTCTGTTTAGTGAATTTACTTTAGAAAATGAGTAAATTATTTTCTGCCCCTTTGAAATATACATAAATTTTCTCTGAGCTTCTTTCTAGTTTTATAACCCCAGAACTCTGTCTCAAGGACCTGGGAGCGTTCTCCTAAAATGTAAACATCAAGGAAGAGGGTACCACTATGTCCCAGTTTCTGTAGGAGGGTAGAAGCATAACTTATTTGGGTGCCTTTCTCCAAGTTGTAGAGTTACTTTCTGTCATGAAAATACAAGAAAGTCAACTTTTTCTTTGAGTAAAGCCAATTAGCCTCTACAAATGGCCTAGAATCTCTACCCACGCCCATTCAAAACTTTCCAGCCTTTGTTTCATCAAAATTAAGTTCAGTCTCTCTTTCCTATTGCAGTAGCCTGCATAAAGTGTTCCTTACCTGCTTCACTTTGTCAGGTACAATTTTTGCCCTAACACATGTAAACCACAGTGAGTAAAGAAAAAGTGTATCAAATTTGTTCAATTTGGGGCTTATAAAACTCAGCTTTAAAAAAAATCATGATCAGAGTATTGAGAATGTGCTATAACTTACTTAAATCTTATCCTTATAAGCTGCTCAACTAGGCTTACCATATAACAAATATTTTAAGTAATTTTTAATTAAATTTTGTTGCAGATAAATTTCACATTGTCATTATTTTTCTTTATATTGAAGTCTCAGGCATTAGAATTGCCACAAGCTGAGCTTATATTCTGTTGATTTAGTATCCACAGTAAATGATTTCTTGCTTCTAAGAGGTTTTATTTTAATAGAAAGAACAAATATTGATTTAGAGAGAATGTCTAAAAGCCCATATGAGAAAACCCAGACAAGTCTGAAGGTGAAGCAGAATGTTGCTTACATGCAGGTTCAGTGCATTATATAATATGTAACAAAGAACAGGAGAATATGTCCAGAAAATAGTGAAGAACACTAATAGGAAATTCATAATGCATTGATCTTAAGTACAATTCAATAACTGTAACACCCTTTAGTGTTTTTGAACTTCATCACAGATTGCGTGTTCTTTAAACAAATGGCTAGAGTCATCTTTAACAGCTAAAGATGAAAGGAGCTACCATGCAAAAGAGAAGATATTGAAAGAGCAAGGAAACAGACAATAGCCACTTCAGATGGGGAATGATGTGAGTGGAATGTTCTTAAATATCAGTGAGGAGACAATGAGAATGAAGAATAAAAGAAGCCCATGGATTTCTTTTTACATTTGTTTTTAAAATCTCTGATGATTTCACCTCCAAGTATTTTACAGAACTATTGGGTATCTTTTTATCTCTTAGCTTCTCATTTCTCTTTACAATTTTTCTTTTACTGAGAGACAGAGAGAGAGAAAGATTTCTCTTTGCCTTTTTACACACTGTATTAATTAATTGTCAAAATAAAAAATATACTTAGATCAAAGTATGTTTTGCCATGTCTACAGAGCATCAAAAAATTATTAACATAACCTACTGAAATATATAAACAGTTGATCATCCAACATCCCTGTACTTTTTTCTTTCCCAATTAACTGAATAAAATAGTTGTTTAGGTGTCACATAAATTTAACTTGAGCTAAAGTTTATCAAAACGATTAAGAAACTTGTTGCCTACTTATTATGTCATTCCTTATTATATATAATGCCTTAATATGTATAGTTGCCTTAACTCTTTTTGAATTGGTAGACAAATTCCATTGCTGGAATTTTTCCAAACTGAAAAAGAAATCAACAAAGCAGAAAAATGATCATGGTAACTAGACAAATAAAATATATAATTCATAAAAAATCAAAAAAATCATTAAAATTAATCAGCACTAAGATTACAAATAACTTATTTCTGTTTTAACATAATTCCATGTGTAGCTTTTATAATTACTTAGGCCTGAGCAGATTGTGTTTGGGTAAATGCTTTCACCAAATGAAATACCAATAGAATTGCCTTCCAAAAGCAGTTGGTCTGTGGGAATCAGTGGAACTGTATTAAAATACAAAACAAAACAAATAACCTGAACAACTAATTTAACAAAGGCTCTGTCTGTCATTTTTATGTGCATTTCATATTGTTTTGTATTTGAGACAATCTAACAAATAAAAAACATCATAGAATCTCAACACTTGAGAATTTGAAGGTCATTTTGTCCAACCTCTCTAGCGCTTAAACCTGCTCTGTGGCATTGATGATATTTCTGCCTTGGCTCAGTTCCTAGAAACTTAACACTTACCAAATAGCCTCACCATCTGAAAAAGCCAGTGATGCTTAGAAGACTCATGGTTATGCTGCCCCTTAATCTATCTGATTGCCATTTATACTTATTGGTTTTAGTTCTACCCACAGAAACCAAACACAGGCCACATTTACTTCTACCTACATAACAATTCCCTAAACACTTAGAGACTTTTATTAATATATTAAACAAATACAATTAAATAAGATAAATTATATGTCACTTAAAGTACATCAATTTCCTTTTTTGAATGTTTTAAGCCTGATAATCTAATTATTTTGTGATCTAATCTAAATGTGGTCCAAAACTCCTGGGTTCCTGAGACCCTATTGAGGGTCTCTATGATTAAAACTATTTTTATAACAATACTGAAATGTAATTTCCCTTTTTATACTGATAGTCCAAAAACAATAGTAGGCTGCCACCTAATTGCAAATCAAGACAGTGACACCAAACTTACTAGTATTCATTAAATTATTCATTGGCATACACTCTCATTTTTTTAAAAAAAGCCACTTTCACTTAAAAGTAATCTCAAAGAAGAAGTAAGACTCATTAATGTTGCCATTTCTCAACCCTTGTGGACATGTCTTTTTAATATCCTGTGTGATAGAATGGGAAGTATATATAAAGCATTTCTGAAGTACGTGGCGAATGTTCAATTTGCAAGCTGAACCAGTCACTCCCCTGATGCAACACCGTTCTTACTTTTAAAGAACAACTGAAAGACAAACTACAGCTATTGAGAATTGAGTATTTTCCAGACATTTTCTCAAAAATGGATGAAATAAGCCTATTTAAAAAATGATAGTATTTGTTCCCAATAATGAAATTTATTTTATTATTTCAAGTGAAAATTAGAAACCGGTGTTTGTCATCATGAATTTGCTTCCTCCCAATACTTAAATTTTTTCCTGAAGAGACCAGTATGGAATAGCATAGTGAATTAATATTTTTTACAAATGACCAAATGACTGATGATGCAAAATTATACATGGTTAAAAGTCTTGAAGTGCAAAATAGATCAATAAATCCTAATGTAACAGCACATAAAAATTTATTGATATGGAATTACATACCATATTGCAACAAAATTTTAAGAAATTATTCCTTGCCGATTTTTGGTACAGTATAAAAGGGGACTATCCTTGATTATCTAGAAAAGCTATTAAAATAGTCCTTCCCTTCCCCCCTTCTTACCTGTGTGAGATTATATTTGCTTAATGCAAGTCAACAAAAATAACATATCACCAAAGCTTAAATTCTGAAGCAGATATAAAAATATAGCTATCTTCCATTCAGACAGATGTTAAAGAAATTTTTAAAATGTAGAACAATGCCACTCATTTCTCAATTCTTTTTGTTTTGGAAAAATATGTGTTATAAAAATATGTTATTTATGTTAACACATGAAGTGTTTGTTGTTGCTATTTTTAAATGAATTAGTGCTTAAAAATTTTCTGTTTAAATTTCTAATATGGTAAATATTGATTTATATAACTTACACAAACTGAAGCCATTTGAAGTCCTTAGTAATTTTTAAGAGTGACTTGGGGTACTGTGAGCAAAAAGTTTGAAAGCCACTGATCTAAACTTGCTTACCTATCTGTGTTCATTCCTGCTATGACTTTACTCATACTACCTATTCAACTATATTTCAGCTGTTTCATTCCTTGAAGTCATCATGCTCTTTCATTCTTTCAGCCTCTCCTTTTACTCTGGAATATGTCAGTCTTTTGTTTTTCCCTGCTAACCTTCTCTTTTTCTTCAGATGCTAAGTTAAATACTCCTTTCTTTCAGGCACCTGTTCTCTTTTGTCTTATGACACATCCTCTTTTTCACTTATTATTATCCCACTGTATTATAGTTACATGTTAAATTGTCTGTCTCCATGCTAGATGTCTCACTTGTTTATCCCTGAATCCCTAAAATCCAAAAATAACTAACATTTGTTGAGCACTTTGCCCTAGGCACTGCTTGACATTTTTGCATATATTATTTTATTAAATCCTAACAACAAGCTTATTAGACAAGTATTCATATTTTCCTTTAAATGATAAAGAAATTGGCAGAGAGTTAACAAAATGTAATCCCAATCAATAGTCAGCAAATATCAAAGCTGAAAATCAAATTGCATTCGTTTACTCATTACATTAAAATTTCCTTCAGCTTCAGGCACTCACTGAGCATTCAATTAAGTATTTGTTGAATGGAATTGTCCTTTAAAGATATTTTCTGTCCTTTGGTTAATTTCCTGGATAGCACAGTGTTACATATTTTCCTTCAATATCATTATTTAAATAAATAAGTTTTTGCTATTAAATTGAAAAAATGAAACCTTTAGACCAATAACATTTTAAATATTTATATGTAAGCTCTTTCTTGGTATTTGTAAAATATTATCTAGCTTTAAGACTGACAAGAAAAATTGAAATTATTGCATTATTAGAGAAGTCTTCCTGGGATGATATTTAGAAAGGAATATTCAGAAACATACTCACTCTTATTGTCCCTAGAGTTGCCTACTACCACAAATAGGATTGTGAAACACGTCATACATCTCTTTTAATCTCATTCTAAAGAATAGCTCTCAAATAAGTGAATGTAGAACCCACTGGACATAATAAACTAAAGAATAGTGAATTTGGAAGTTTGGTGTTAGCTATTCTATTAGGAATAAAATAGCCAGCTCTAAATAAAATAGCTGCCCATTTGATATCCCTCGATTCAACTTTCTTTGATAGTACAAATATTATTTAATATTTCAAATTGAGATTGAAACATACCTAGAGCAGATATACATTCTTATATACTCCCTGGTGTCAATTCATTTTGCTGCAGCATTTATTACATTTTCAGCATCACCATAATCCGGAGATGAAAAGGATGAAATGTAAATTACATTAAAGTAACCAAATCAAAAGGCAAGTTTATAGGATAAAAAAGATTTGTGGTCTAGAAGTAGAAAATGTACTGAAATGCAGACATGTCCTGGCTGGAGAAATTTGAATTCTGTATGGAACTGACAGACAAAGAACAACTTGCACCAAAATCAGATGAAATGAAATCAATTAGGTAAATATTCCTGTAGGACACCATTCAACTCCACATTTGCTTTTGCCCAATTATAGCATAATAAGGCATAAAAGTTACCTAGACAATCTCCCCTTAGTTATCTTATACCTTATATTTTAACAGCTCTTGAAATTTAAATAGAGGAGAGAACATGAGACATGGAGAGCAGAAAAACCAATAAAGTATGTGTTAATTAACTGGTTACCCTTGTGGAAAATTAGGACTGAATCCCACTGGGAAAACTTTGAGAAATCACACAGAAGGCACCTCAGAATTGACCCTTCACCCCCCAGAGGATAAAGGGACTTTAACTATATTGAAATTTCAGGTTGCAGCAATACACCACTAAGCAGCCTCTGCAGCTAAGGAGAAAGCTGCGAGGCAGCAAAGAAAAGAGATTGCATTGCATGCATTTGATGTGGCAGTCAAATCAGGTGAATAAATAATACACACCGGGTCTGCTGAATTCACATGAGCCAAGATTTAGCATGGTGCATTGCAAGCATAGATCATCAGTTGTATCACTTGAATCTGCTTATGTCCCATATTGAGCCTATTCTGTTGCTAACTCAAGATGGTACTTGTTGCAATCTTTAAACATAATATTAGTTTACATTAGAGTTAAGAAAACAAGCTATAGTTTTCATTTGTAGCTGGTGCAGAGGTCACAATTGATATTCATCATCTCCTTCATTTACCCACTTTAGATTTCCTTCTGTCTTGGCCAGGACTTCAACTGGTCCAAGTTGCTTATCTGATGGGGTCAGCCAGAAGTTCATCTCTGGGGAATGTGTGTTTTGGGTAACCCTTGGTCTTGTCAGTTTTGTTTTTAGCAATGTTCATGCACTATTCTTACTACTCCTGAAAGTTCCAGGAGATGTCCAGAAAAACATACAGGTTGCAAACATACTCATCCCTGACCCCATGGTATAGCACTAAGCAAATCTTCTCATAAAATGTAGAGCTGATTATCTGCATTAGTATAGGAATTCCTGTCTGCACCTTCTCATCCACTGGCACGAGGATTCCAAAGTGACCAGGCAAAAGCAATACTTTTATTTTCATTGAAACTTTCAGGATATCCAGTTATAGAGGCATATCCCTTGGTGACCAGGAATCTCCAATACAGCAGAGCCGAGAGTTGCATAGGCACAAAGCTCAAATTTTGAAATTTGAGAGTGATGGCGAAAGTAGCTAATCTTATTTCCACTCCTTGGTTTGGGGATCTATTTATTCTAGCTATTGGGCAAGTGTGCCATATACATGTTTTGGCTCAATGCTTATACCGTTTCCTAGAAGACAGGAACCCAATCCTGCAGTCTGTCATCCCAGACTTGTCCCTTGATCCAAGGTGGTTTTATGCAGGATCCTATTCAGTAAGTCCAATTTCCTGTAAATAATCACAGTGTTATTTTGCCTGAAGTATTGTAGGCAGGAAAGGCAAAATCCTATACAGAACAGATGAATATTTCTCTGAGACCAATACTTTGTCACCGTCATAGTAAAAGGGTTCTGATATAATTGTCTTCCAAATACCGAGCTAGAATCCTTAAGAGATGTTACCATATCTGGAGCCCAGCATTTATATCTCCTTTTATGGTTCAGGAATTCAGAGGCAGCTAGACCAGCTTTGCTGGAAAGAGATTTTTCTGAGGTGTTTGTGACTAACTTCTAGCCGTGCTTCCACAGCTGCTTGGTAAAATGCAGCACTCAAACTGCATTCTCTTAACACCTAAACACCTTAACACCTTAACACCTAAAACAACCACAGAAAAGCTGCAGCTGAAAATCATAATCTTCCTTCCAAATGTTACCTTTTAGTTTTAGCAATTAAAATATATATGAATGAAAATGGCTTTATAAATATAAGGGAATGAAATAAGGGTTTACTCAAGATTTATTTGACCTTTAAGTTGAAAAGATAATTTCTGAAAGCAGGTATTTTTTCATCTACTTTCTAAATATTTAAAATTAAAGTTACTCTTTTTACCTTAGCCAGACTTTGCCTGGAAAAATAGAGCTCTTCACTCAAGGAAAGATTGAAGTTCAGGTGTATTTTAAAAATTCAATTATAAACTAAAACTTGAGTTATTCTCCATAAAGTAATGGAGATTCAGGGCTATTTGGAATATCAAATCTGGAAGTTCATCACACTCCAAGGCTGTATTTACACATGTCAGATATTCTACAGTATTTTAAGCACAGCATTTTAGAAATTCTCATTATCAACCAATATCATTTTCTGGAGGACTGACTTATGCACAAAATTTCATAGTATTTTCATCACAAAACATTGGAAATTTGTCAAAGATGTTACCTATGTATTTTTTCACCACTCACTATTGAAAATGTGAAGTAAAATGATATTATGGAATAGGGAATTGCTATCATCAATAGATAGTTGTCTTTGTCTATTCAGGCTGCTATAACAAAATGCCATAAACAGAGTAGCTTTTAAACAACAGAAATTTATTTCTCATGGTTCTGAAGGCTGAGAAGCCCAAGATAAAGGCATCAGAAGATTCTGTGTCTAGAGGGCCCACTTTCTGATTCATAGATAGAGATTCATAGATGCTGCCTTCTCACTATGTCCTCAAATGGTAAAAGGGGCAAGGCAGATCTTTGGGGAGAGCCCTCATGATCTAATAAACTTCCCAAGGCCCACCTAATACCATTACATTGGTGATTAAGTTTCAACATGAGTTTTGGAGGGACGAAAACATTCAGACCATAGCAACAGTGAAAATTCATATTGGAATTAAACACATGAAGACAAGATGAAGACGCATAGAAGTATACCCTTGATTATAGTAACATCCTCTACCTTTAAAATCTTGGTCAGATTTTAAATCACCATATAGCTTCACTCATCTACAAGCTTGAGTTCAACAATATGGGTTTATGTATGCAATTATAAGTTACTGAAGTCAGAACCTATGTTGATCTGGTCTGTTACTATATGTCCAGGGATTAGCAATGCCTGACCTAAAGAAGGTTATTTAAATACACACACGTTGAATAAATATGACTAAATTAAAAATGTGATAACCTCAATTAACTATGGCTCATTTATACAACTCAAATCTGATTATGTGCATGAAGCAGGGGGAATCCATACCTTAAACACAAAAGTCTTTGGGTCTATGGAAAACTCTTACATACTTTTTGCTTCCCCCAGTAGTGATTTCACCACCATGAAGACACCCTTCATCATGTGTCAGCACACGCTTAGGCACAGAACTAGACATAGTTTGTTAAAACCATTGCAGTCTCTTGATACAAATGGATCTGCATTTCTAAAATTGGTAGCTCTTCACCTGACTTTGTCATAGTTAGGACCACAAATGGACTCCACCTAGAATTTTGACTAGACCTTTCACATTTACTTTATCCAACCTCAGATAACTGATAAAATTGCAGTTATATTATATATATCATGTTATAGTCCATATAGTGCTTTCCCATAAAGTACCTCATTCCCTTCTCACTACAATCTTTTGAATTATGCACAGTAGAGAATATTATGCATAATTTCTAATGAAAATAAAACTTTGGGAGCTAAATTTATTTGTACATTGTGCAGTTACTAAGTGGCATAGTATTCTGAATTATCAAAAGGACATACTATATCCATTCTGTGGCATAATTAAACTTTTCTATTTCTTCTTTGTCATTAAAAAATATTGAAGAAACTTTATATAGAGAAAATTTCTTAGGTGGGAAAATGGTGGTTGAGGAGGAGGAAAGAGAGCTATGGTATTAAAATAAAAAACCAAACACTTAATCTAAAGCAAACTGTTGCTATTTCCACCAAGAGCAACTCTAATCTAAAGCAAATGAAGATAACATTTTACTGAAAGGAAGAACAAAATTATGGTTTTGGATTTCTTCATGGACAGAAGTTTGTAGCTTTCACAGTGATGACAGCTTGCCTTGGTAAAATGAGACCTTCTGCCTAAAAAACCTGCATCTATTTTCATGAAAAATTTAGCATAAAAGTGTTGTATATTTTCCCAAATTTGAAAGGCATTTGAAAAATTGAGATGGTAACAAGAATAGTAATGGATAATAAGAAATAGTAAGGAAAATAGAACCTCATTAGAGGCGCGACTGGTTGCCAGCTTGCAAACTTAGTCACAAGCAACTGTTCTGTGGCTTTAAGCAAATTGTTTGACCTCCACAACTGTCAAATGAATAGCTTTGACTGATGACGCTTACACTTTCCACTAATTCTTACAGTCAATGATTTTAACTTGTGGGAAATATAAATTGAGTCACTGAGAAGATGTAGTTTTAATATTCTTATTTATTTCCCATTATCATTGTTTTGCAGAACAGTTATTATAATGAGTCTTAAACACTTTCAAACTTAATGAATGTCAAACTTGTCTTTTAGAACATCTTAAAAACCAAAGCATATGGGTATAAATTTATTTTATGTGAAAGCTTTAAAATTTGATTAGAAATAATTTGAAGGTGATTATATTCCAAAATTTACAATTATGAAGTTTGGACCTCTTCACTATAATTTCTTAGGAAGGTACTAAGAATAAAAAAAAATGAAGTGATAACACTTGAAGTTAAACTAACAAAGAATTTAACTTCAATATGTTTTTATATACAATAGAAACTCATTTAGGCACATATCCATACTGAGTCAATAAAAAACATCTGGTGCTTGCCTTGATGAAGCAAACACCAAGCTGTCATGGAGGAGAGGAGATGTCAGTGTTCCTCCCATCGAGTTGAAGCCAGACAGACTATCTAATGTCTCTTGAATAGCTTCTTCATTATTTTTTTCCAACTTCCTCAGCACCATAGCTATACTCTGAAAATGCAACGATTTTAGAGGTGGTAAAATTTTACATGAATCTTCTTAGCAGTTTTATTTCATTAAAAACTGGAAATAGCTGAAATGTCCATCAACAGATGAATAGATAAACAAATTGTGGTACATCTCTACAGTGGCATACTACTCAGGAAAGACAAAAAAGTAGGGGGAAGAATGAGTTGTTCATACACACTACTCAAAATAATTAGGCTGAATGAAAAAAAATACAGGCAAAAAATAGTACATGATATATGATTCTATTTATATAAGACAACAAAATGCAGATCAATGATTATTGAGATGTGGGAAGTGGGAGCAAGAGAGAGAGATTACAAAGGGGCAGAAGAAAACTTTTGGGAGTGATGGATACACTTATTTTCTTAATTTTGGTAATGGTTTCATGAGTATATATAAATGCCAAAAGTTATTGAAATGTACACTGTGAATAGGTGCAGCTTATTGTATGTAAATTCTACTTCAATAAAACTTTAAAAAAACTGTGGTAGAAAAAAATGATACAAAATAAGTTCCAAATGTACTTATGGCATCATGAGATTTACCCCATTTGGGGAAAAGTTGAAGCAGAGTTCTAATTTTTGCTTATATTTTTTAGGATATATTTTGTATGCTTAGTTCAAGGTTTTCAAATATACTACTGAATTTAACTCCTAAACACAAACCAAAGAGGTGCACACTATGCATGACTTTCATATTAGGATTTTAACTTATTTTATTGCTTTGATGTACATTATTGAAATTGTTTTAATTGGTGCTACTGTGTAAGAATTCAAATCATATCATATTCCACCTTGGGGGGTTATAAAAGACTGTTCCAGAGCGAGTTGGGTGTTTATCTTTAATTTAGCCTTCTCTATAGGCTCTTGTCTTATACCCCAATTTTTGCTCTTGTTTTTAATCTGTGAATATACCTTCACTTTTATCTCAGTTCCAGTAAGAACTGTCCTATTTTTGTGTTTCATGGTAAAATTATTGCCTTCTTTTACCAAAAAAAGAGCCACATCTTGCAGATTAAACCTCTGACATTCTTTTAAGGGCTAGCTTCCTTTCTGTGAACCACCTGACCCTAACCAATCACCTATAAGTTTGCTGCCTCCTGGTTGCTTTAGAATCTCAGATGTATTTTTATTTTCTGCAGGGTCACTGCTTACATTTTGAACATTACTGGTTCTGCAGAGCTTCCTTTTCTCTGGGTCTGGTCTACTACACTGCTGAGCTCTGATTTTAACAATATAAACAATATGAATAATAATGTTATGTAGTTTCCTATTTACATAGCAGAGATTTCCAATGAGATTCTAAAGTACTGTGTGAAAAGGGCAACATATCTCTTGTCAGGCATTGTGGCATTGCCTTAATCCCAAAGTAAATAACTTGAAAACATTCCTATTCCCTATATTGATTCATTATCATGTTTTCAGAGTAGCACAGAGAGCTCCAGTTAGGATTAAATGGAACAATGTTAAAGGCAGTGATGTTCCCTTTTTTTCTGGCTTTTTGTTACTGATATCAGATATTCCAGTTAGCTTCCACTTCTCTAGACTCCTCTAACCAGATGAAATTATTTGCCTGCACTCACCTGAGGGGTATGAACTGCCTGCCTTTGAGCATGACTCCTAGCTAGAGAAAATTACAGAAAAATCTTCTAGATGAACTATGACTAAATATAAGTATTCAGATTCCAATTCAAATACAAGATTCCAAGCTTGATCAGCCCTCAAAGCCCTTTGTTTCCTTTATTCATTCTTTCAGTTTTGCAAGATTTTCTAGCCCTCGATTGCCCACCATGCATACCATCACTCAGTGAAAATGGTAATCCAACTGAAAATCTGACTCACTTCTTGGTGGCATGCAGTTCAGAGGTGCTCCTAAAGTATTGACTTGCTATATAACTTCTTAGCTCAGAGTCCTCAAGTCACTACTTTGTTTTGGGATGCAACAAGCTCAGTCCCCTGAATCTGAAACCTATAGAATCCAAAGGATGACTAATCCAACACTGCAAAATAAATCACAGCAAATTGGTCCAGAAATGAACACCAAGCATACAGTTTCTCGATTCAAATCCAAACTCTGAATATCCAAGTCCAGGACTCATCGATCTAATAAAGAAATAAATAAAGTTCTAGAAGAGTTCCTTTATCTGTGTCTGGATCAGTGGTTCTGAATTCTGGATGCATATAAGAGTTATATGAAGAACACCTTAAAAAGGCCAATGCCTGGGCCCTGCTTCTGACAAATTAAAACTGAACCATTATGGACAATGCATGGTATTTGTAGCTTTTTAATTATCCTTATTATTCTGAATTGAGAATGACAGATCCATACTAAGATCACTCTTCAATTAACATAATGAAGTATGAAAAAGTAGAGAAATAAAAAATAAATGAATCCTTAGATGCCACTATTCAAGAGTTAATAAATTTCAACAATGCTTCTTTGCTGAATTACTTCCCACTCTTCCCGATAGTGATGTAGGTTGGACACATGAGGAACTCTCTTCTTCACTAGAAGGGCCAGCAACTTGTTTCTTTCTTCCAATTCCCTCCCTTGTCTCTTAGTTTCTCAAAGCCAAAGAAAGTACCTTCCAAGATAAGGTCACACTCATTCCCAAACGTTATTACTAAAATTGCAACTCTAGAAAGAAAAAGAAGAGAGAATGAGAACAAAAGAGAAAAAGAGAGAGGGAGAATGAAATAGAGACAAAAGAACTTATATATCTTTTCTCTTTTCATAAAAATGAAAACTTGATATCTACTCATCTATCATGAGTCCTTCATTTGAGGCAGAACAACTCACTTAGGAGACTTGAGTGAAAAGTAATGTGAGTTGGTGGCCAAAAATAACCATTCAAATGTAAATGCATTTACCTTTTTCCCATTGCTTTAATTTTTAATTGACGTTTGTTGGGTCAAAAATGTACTTCATAAGGTATAGAATTCAATTCATTAATCTTTAAGCAGCATTTCCCAGACCTACGGTGACAAACGTCTAATATGAAGTTCCAAATGAACTTTTTAATTGTGGATTCTGAATAAAATGATGCAATATAAGAGAAGAACTATGCTTGAGAGATTTCTGGAGGCATGAGGGATAAATGGTCTGGGTAAGTTTATGTGAAGGGGATTGGCAATCTGAGTTTATGGCCTATGTCAAGGCTAAACCGAATAATCTGGGAAAAAGGCATATCTGAATACCTTTTACAAAATGTAGGGAATTATGAGGATGATATTCTGGGAATACCACATGGTTGGGCAATTCTCTCTACATTTATCAAAAAGATGACAGGTAGTACACCAACCCCTTTTAGAAACCAACTAAAGTAATCACAGAAAATACAAAAATAGCAAAAAGTATTAGCATCTCTGTTGGAAATATAGTCAGTGTTACACTAGATATCCAGCAAACTGAAGCAATTGACAAGGTTCAGTATCAACAACCATTTCTGAGAAAATGATGACATTTCATGGATTTATATTTTCCCCTATGTGGCAATTTTTTCCTTACTGTAATAAACAGTACAAGTAGGAAGGAGGCCCAGATAGACACAGTGTATGTCATATATCTAAAGTCATGGCAAAATGGGATAGAAAACAGTACATGAAAATCTGAATCCACAGATTGGCCAATGAATGAATGAATAAATGTTAGCAGAAATTAGAATAGTGCTCAAAGCAGTTAAAGTAATAATACATATCCCAATATCAAAGACAAATTGAGAAGCCATCATAATTCAGACGGCTGAACTGCATTGCATTTGGCTCCAGTTTATATGCTTTGTGGTCTTGGGCAACTAGCCAACCTTTCTGAGCCTCAGCTATATCATCCCCACAGTAGAGAGTAAAAATGCTTTCCCAATCTCAGAATAACAATTTAGGTTGTTCTGAGAAGTATATATGAAATTCCTAGCATAATGTCTGACACCGAGTAAGTGCTCAATTTAAGACAATTTAATGCACCTAGTTCAGTGCCTATAACTTAGGTATTCACTATTTAATTCTTTTATATGTGCTCAGACTAAAAATCTCCATTCACAGTAACACTCAGCAGCCTGTTTCTATTTGCATACCATTAAGAAACTATAATTTACGTAGTCATTAGTGTAAATGCAAGTAAAATTTTGTTAATAGAAGTAAGTCAAGAATGGCAAAAAATATTTACAAGGAAAAATCTTGTAGGAAAAATAAACAAGATTTCTTAAGTATTTTACTTATTTGCATCATTGATGCAACAATTTTATTATGTTGCCAGTATGTCTTATTTATCTGTAATATTAGTATGTGCATATATGATAACTTTTAAAATATTTTTAAAAGTTTATGAACATATCAGATGGTTATGTATTTAAAATAAATAGGGACAGGAACATTTTTAACCAGACATCCACAATACATTACCTTCAGGTATGGCATGTATACTCTTAGTACTAACTAGTCTCAATAATAAGCAATCTGGGAACCCTGGCCACTTTCTCTTTTTGATATGCCGATAAGTAGAGTGGAATGAGCACATGCAATAGTTCAGAGTTCCTACATATGTGGCACAGAGCTGTAATTTCTTTTAAGTTCCAAGTGTGTTTGTTCTGTGTAGTATGAATTGGGAACCTCTGAAAGTGGGCTTTGAAATAGACAATAGACTGTTCAATACTGATTCAATACTGTTAATAGGTCTGCCATTTCTATGTATTATGGTATATTTGAAAATCGATAGTATTATCTCCTGCTTCAAAGGGTTGCCAGAAGAATTAACAAACATAAAAGTGCTCAGATTATAATATACATTAAATAAAAATATCTATCATACAGATATAGATTAGATAGACAGAGATATAGACATAGATGTAGCTTTGATACAGATATTGATCTTTCTTGATTAACAACAATGAAAATGCCTCTTTTTTCTGGATCTTAAGGAAATCACTTGATATGTCTGAAAACAAGATGGACACTTTATTGTCCCTATTATATCTGTCACCACATACAACAATGCCACATTTTGTGTGCATGTGCTGCCAGTAAAGCATAGACAGTGGTCCAATAGTGATAGGTCAAAAATAATCACAGCTATTATGCACAGTTCCATAATTATTCCTTACTGTGAGTTGTGGAATCATCCTGCAACAGTAATTGCATGATTCCTTCCCTATGATACCTGCCTGGCTTGTTCTGCTACCACGATTGCATCAGCCAATAATGAATATCATGAACCACATCATATCAGTGCCTTGTAAATTCAGAGGAAGAGTTTATTGTGAACCTGCATGATTCACTGGGTAATATTAGTTAAGAAACTAAAGCTAAGATACAGGCAGGTTAAAGCAAATTTTTTGACTCTTGAGTAATAGTCAGTGATTAGTTTCAGGTATCTGAAAGGAAATTAATCCCTGTTAGATTAAGAATTTGAATGAATAGAGTCATGAACTCATCTAGTAAAAGATTTTCAGAAATTGACTGATTCTATTATTTATAGAATTAGTATTTATATTTATCTGCAAACCATGGAAATTGGAATATATCAAAAGCAAATATTTCAAAGAAATGTTCCAATGGAAAACTATGCCTGATGAGATGTTTATTACAATATAGTGCCAAAATATTAGAAAAAATATTCAAAAATAGGAGAGTCATACATTGGTTAAATGTATGACTCGATGATTTAATTCTTTAAATGAAAATTGCTTCTTACTTACCCCACAACACAGACACTGTCTTCTTATAAGAACTCAGCTTGAGCCCTGACCTCTACTCCCTATGGTACATTGTTGTGGTATGTTTCTCAGATTGCCATACCACCCTTTTCTGGACTGAAGAACTCATTCTCTCACCTTCTGGGAGTACTGATAGCTGAATGCTCTCTGACAAGTTCCACTCAAGGGATTATTTTCTGAATATTAGATATGGTGGCACAGAGGTTGGCTCCCTTGTCCCAATTCAGGACAACTCTGAGGTTACCTCAGTTCCAGAGTTCCCCATAGTTTGGGTTGAGGCCTTTGTGTTGCAATTGCTTTGGAGTCCAATTCTCCCTCTGCCCACTGTAGGGACCAAGGCCTTTGTCCCCTCAAATTTCACTGAAAAATCGCTGACATGAGGTAGATTGATTAATTGGAGAAAATCCATGCAAATTTATGTGACATGAATACACGGGAGCCTTCAGAATTAAGGCCCAAAGATACAGGAAAAGTTGTTCATTTTTATGCTTAGGATCAACAAATTATGAATAGCCGTGTAGAAATATGATTGTACAAAATGAGTATGATCTAATGTTAATAGATGGAGTGGGGAAACCCAACGAGGCCTGTCTGGTTAGATTCTTCTTGGCCTCTCTGAGCATGCATTCCTTTCTTCTGGGCGTGGGGCAGAGCACTCTCTAGCATGGCAATCTTATGACCTACAGTCAAACAAGATAGGTCAGATAATTTTCTTATGGCCAGTTTTTACATAGAATAATTTTAGGGTTTATGACTAGCTTTGGGGGAAAAGGAGTTCTTATTTCTATGACCTGCCTTAGGGAAGAGGGATTCTAGTTTCTATTACTAGTCTCAGATAAGAATGGAACCAAGTGGCAAGAGGACAGGAAAAGGTCAGAGAAAAACTTTTGCTTCTGAGGCCTTCATTTTGGGGTACAGTTTTCTGAGCCCCATTACTATCCAGTTCTCCACAGGTATTGATCTGGAACTTAAAAACCATAGCTTAAATATTTTCTCACAACATATATATATATATATATACATATACACATATATTGTCATATTTATAGCTTCACTTATACTTTCTAATTCCACTTTTTAATAAATCAAATTTTAATTTAAACTATATAAAGGCAATAATTTCAGGAGATCATTAAATAGAAATAAAAATTGACTTACTTTAGTTCTATCCCTATTCAATTTCAGGCCCTAAAATCGTTTAGTTGTCTATTTTAATGAGTTCTAATTGGTCTTTCTTCCTCAATTATTTTCCCTTTCTAATCAATCTAATGCAATCCTAAGATATTAATAACCTTTTAATATACCACAGAATCTGTCAGCTCAAAAATTTGCAATGATTCCAAAATGCCCTAGGAGTAAAGAAATAAACTCTACGTTATTTAACAGTCTGGACTCAACCTAACTTTTCTAACCCTATATACATTTTGGTCTTTTGTTGTTGTTGTTTTTCTTATAAATAATCTTTTTCCCCCTCCATTTCCAATTTGCTACTTTTTATTTCTCTAAAATGTCTTTTCTGTATTCCCAAAGGTATAAATGTAATTTATCTATCTCTTAGGGTCCAGATGAAATGGCACTATTTTTGCAGTCTTATAGTATCTCCCTAGCACAAGTGACCTTTTATTTCAAGTACCATATTTTATATTTGTGCTTCTCTTATCAGCCATAACATTCTATCAAGACAATAGGGGCCATGCTTTTTATCTGTATTTCCCACAGTGCCTTCTTGTACAAAGTACTCAAAAATAGTTTTAAATAAATCATAGAAAGTGAAGACAGGAAAAATATACCCTATTTGACATAGAATTTTGTAAACCAATGAAACATCCTTTCAAAATATAGAATTGTTTCACTGAGTCAGCTCTTATTATTTATCCTTATTAATAAAAACTGCTTTTCACTTGCTGACTAAACTTTATGTACTGAGTAAACCCATTAATAATATATGTTCTTCGATATACTGTGGCAGTCATCCTTAAGAAATAGTCCTAGCAATGTCTTCTGGCCATGAGCTAAGATACAGGGTTTGAGGTGTCATTTTTCTGAATAGTTGATGTTAAAACATATCAAAATAATTTATGTATTTGGAACTTACTTTAGCAAGCCAACAATCTGCAGTTGGGCTAGATTATGAAGTATCTACTTGCTTGATAGAGTATGTTATATCTTCAGAAATCCAAGGAGATTTATATTTAACAATTTATATTTTTCAATTTCCTGAAGGAAAAATGAAAGATGTTGTCTCAATTGCCTTTTTTAATGAAACTACAGAAACAGGGAAAAAAGGTGAACTTCAGCATTTTTTGGTTTGTCAGTCTTTGTCAATTAAGTTTTTATTATTGTTACTATTACTATTATTTGCTTAAGGAAACTCAGCATTCTCTTCATATCATCTTAGATTATTTATCAATGATGGATAGCTGGAAGGGAATAGAGCATCTAAATCCTTAGGATTTAGGTTCTAAGGATGGTCCATGATTATCTTACTTACACTTCATAATTCCCTTATCAATAAGTATATATTCCCAGGTTAATTCCACTAGCACAGAACATAGCTAAGCTATATATCCAGCAAATTTATTCCAGGGAACATGCACTCAACCTTTATACAATACTGCTTTGTTGAGAGATAAAATGATCAAGGAACATGTGATTTGTTTAAGAATTTGGGATGATTTGAAAAATTACTGTACTATAATTTAATCAATAATATTACTTTGATGTATCTTTAAATACATGAACATTATGTAAAGAAACATACTTGTCATCTCATTAATAATAAATAGATTAATACTTAAGAATTGATTTGCTTTATTCTATATAAATAAATCAATCACAGATTTTCTTGACCAAGGAAGAATTTTTTAGTGTGAAGCAAATTATTGTTGACATTTAATCTTGCTCATTTATATCACTAACACTTGAAAGGAAATATTCATACAATCTTTTATGGAAATGAAAATATATAGTAGGAAAAAGGTTAATTAAATGCTTACAGATATTTAGAGTGTTGCAACCTGATGTTTATTGTTTTGACTTATAGTGGTATCCAGAAAAAAATTGAACTGGGGCCACAGTAAGGTGAGATTTAAAGGGTAACTGCATGACCCTTCAGTTTCACATCTGAGAATGACCTTACATATAGGGAATACAGCACTATCAATGTCTTCATAATGCTCATCTCTCACCAGGACTATTTCAATAATCTCCTAATTCTTCTTCTCAATTTTACCCTTGCTCCCTTTTAGTCTATTCTTACCCAGTATTCACAGTGACATTCTGAAATGTAACTCAAGTCATACGATTCTACTCTGCTTAAAATCCTCTATTGAGACTTTTGCTTTCAGCTAAAAAGAAATAGTTTATCTTGGGCTAACATTTCTATTGATAACAAAAATACAATATTTCCAAGAAAAGTTAATTATGTTGTTGTGAGTCCTACGTTTGCTATAATTTTCTTTCCCAATTAAGATGATTTGCTAATGCTGTTTATTAGGCATAAAAGCCAACCAGAAAGCAGCATCCAAAACCTGTGGCAGCCTCATTGGTATGGAAAGACAAAATTGGAGCTCAGAGTTATCAAGGAAGTCAAGAATAGTGGGTCAAAACTCGGACAATATAGAACTGCATAAAAGTACATCAATTACTCTATGTGTCATTTCCATTTCTGATTCCTAAGTCATATAGGCACATGGTGAGAGACTTTTATGTTAATATTTCTTAAAGGAATTGAATCTATTACCAAAAAAAAAAAAAAAATCCTGCAAAGCAAACTCTAGGCCCAGATGGCTTCACTATTGAAATTATTTTCATTATACTACACTATTCCATGATATAGAGTTGTCACTGAAAAATGGCTGAACAGCTAGGGATTAGATTTTCCAGAACTGTTTCAGGGACATGTGACCATGTAACTTAAATTCTAACCTGTGACATGGAAGCAGAAGTTACTGCCTTCACTTCTTATCTTGGTACATAATGACGTCCCACAGGACACTCCATGATGTCTTGTCCCATCCCGTCGGTTGTATACTAAGGCCCAAGGTAACTTTGGGGGCCATATGCTTTGGCTGTCTAAGCCTCTGTCAGCCTGAGCTTCTGAATAACTACATGGGGCAGATTCATCTCTCCCCATCTACCCAGAATGATTTTGGACCTTTATGTGAGCTATAATTAAAATTTTATTGTATTTATTCACTGATATTTAAGTGTTTATCATGACAGCTACTGCTACCTTCAATACAGAAAAATTAAGCTGGCAAAGGGGAGTGCAAAAGATTAGTGGAGTAAGATTGGAGTCGTGGTAATTTCTAAGAGCCAACTACAATAACGATACAGACAGGGACAGGTGTAGTGGTCTACACAGGTGAGTGGCAGCCAGACAAACAATGAGACAAAACATATGACATACCTTGTAGGACCTATATATGCATAGATGAACAAAAATAACTGATTGACCAAACATTTAGGATAATAGTATTGCAACTAATAGAAACATATTTAGGGATCTACATGTAAAGCAATGTAGACATATCAGGATGAGGACATGCTGAATTTAAGTTTGAGTGTCAATAGGACACCTAAGATTGATTTGGGACTTATTTGAAATTCTGGCTAGAAATTACTGTGGGAGACATGCCGGACCAAAAGATATAACTATGAGATAACTTAGAGGATGGCTATTGAAACCATTGAATTAGGTAAGATTTTCAAGGACAAAAAATGAATAGGTGAAAGGAAAAATGAACTATGCCAGACACTTAAAGGCAAAGGGAAGAAAGAGGGTGCAATTAAAAGTGAAATAGAGACCAAAATCTCAAAACGAAGTAAATGACATGAAGAACCAAGAGGCAAGATAAAGAAGAACCAGGGCTAGGAATAGATGCTGGATAGCAATGTTAGGAGTGTCCTGGAGGCTGCGGAAAGAAGTTTCAGTTACGTGAATGCAGGAATCATATTTCCGGGGTTAAGCAATTCATCTGTGATTAGAAAATAAAGACACCAAATGTTGCCTGATATTTTCAGAGGTTTGATATTAAAAGTGTAGAGAAAGAGTAGCTAGATTGAACATTAGAAAAGACTGTTCATTTATTCTTCCAAAAATGCACCTAGGGAAGCTACCGTCTCAGCCTGTGTCAGAGACAGATTTGAGCTTGTTTTCAAGTATGAAATGTAAAGACGGAAGCAGTAGGAAGTAATCCATGGGTCAATGTTTCTGACAGGACAATAAGTCATGGGAAGGATGGGCAGCAGACGCTGGGAGGGGTAAGACACCTCTTCAGGGACAGGAGATATGGAGAGACAGATGGGAAGACGCAGAGGAAATTGAGGCAGGAGTAAAGGAGATGAAGGCCCTCACACTTTGCAGTAACGTAGGAGGCAATGCCTTTTGTTACCACCAAGGATAGTTATAAGACCAAGGAGACTGAGAAACCTAGTGAAGATTTACAACAGGCACTATGGTAAATAGGATAGATGATTAAGTAGAGATAAATAAAAGAGTAATGAATGACAATGAAGTCTTAGATGAGGCTAAATAGAAACACCTGCTAAAAGATCCCTGAAGAACAGGGATGAACCAGGGAAATCAAGAGGAATAAACTAGAGACACCAACTCAAGATCAGTGAGAGACAGAGAGGTGGGAGGAGAGGAAATTTCAAAGTTTCTGGAACACTGACTGGGTAGACAATACTAAGCATGTGTATTATATGGTATACAATGAAATAGCAATATTTCTGGTCTTTGAGAAAATTTAAAATCTAGTTGAGGACTTGGGACTCCCTCTACGGTAAAAGAAGAGTTCAAGTAAAAATACGTAAATAGGAACAAGTGTTTATGTTGGAAATCCAAACAAAACGATTTGGGGAATACTTACGGTGGATGAACTTAAAGAGAAGTTTCTTGAAGGAGACGAATTTCAAGCAGAGATTTGGAAAAGAGGAGAAGGGTAGGCAAAAGGAAGATTCCAGACTGCAGAGATATAAGAGGACCTTCTGAGATGGGAAGGAATTGTCAGAGTTCTGTGAGAGTGTGGGCTTCAAACTTCCCCGAGGAAGTTTCTGCAGACTCCTGCTCCTGTCTGCAGCTCTCTATCAGGCACAAGACTAACAGGGGTCAAGGAGGAGAAGGAAGAGAAAGAGGTCAGCGTCTCCTCTTAACTCTCAAGGGATAGCACAGCTCGCACTTTCATCTGCAAAATGGGAAGATTCATCTATGTTAAAAAATAAATCACTCCTGTCAGAAAATGCCTCATGTGCCTGTGCAAAATGATTTATCCTTCCCAAAACTGGCTGTTGGTTTAATGTGACTGTGGAAAGTGAACAGAGCTCAAACCAAACAACAACTTTGTTCTCAGCCACCCAGCTCCCACAACCAAAAAAAAAAAAAAACTAAAAACAAACAAAAAAAAAAAAAAATGAGAGAGAGAGAAAATGTCTAAAAGTTGTTCATTTTGAAAAGCCCTACAAGCACTGTCCTGTCAGAAACCAGAGGACAGCATACATTCACCCTTCAGAAAAGGCAATTTTAAATTCATTTCAGTCATTGCCTGTGATTGAGTTTAACTGCAGAAAATCCTTCAGTTGACCTACAGTTGATCTTTTACTTTTTCTCTAATACAATTGCTCAGAAAGTAAACTAGTTCATCTGAATTGCTGGAATAAAAGCAAGGCTTAAAAAAATCAGAAGCACAAATAAGCAAAATGTGTCAAAGCCATCTGTTTAGGGAATATCAGGTAAATAATTAAAACAATTTAAGTGGCCTTTTTTTCCATACAAAAAGAAAATTCCAGAGACACATGGTATAAAAGTATCACATATGGAAACTAATTAAAACCCTGTCAAAGGAAGCTCATCATCTCTTAGATTTCAGTAAATGAACAAGAAAATAAGACAAGATTGCTACAAAAACAGGCCAAAATAATTTGCTTTGAAATTTGTCATTGTTTAAGAAAAATATATTTTGGGAACCCAAGCTGCTTATCCTGGGAGTGTTATTGTTGTTTTGATCAGAAATACATTCAAATTTGGACTAAGCTAATCCAGAGTAGTTCTAAATTATAGAAGAATTTGATTGTGATGTCACATGGCATCTGAAGTTTATGTTATCAAATCATTGCATTAACTTAAAGCAAAACAAAATAAGAAAACAAATACAAAGCCAAGAAGTCTCATCCCAGAGGTGTATGAATGAATGATGAAGTTGCTCTGAATTGAGATCGAGTAACCTGAGTTCAATTCTTAGCTCATTTAGTGTTTTGATTACGTGGGCTGTCAAGACTTGCCGTTAGCACTAACCCATCCATGACCTTCAATGGACAATTTTATCTGTACGTTTCAAATTTACTTGTATATTCTACTCCATTTTTTATGCCCCTGAAGATTTGGTATATATAGCTAAATATATTTCATTGAACTGATTTTAGCAAGACGCAAATTCCCTTTTATCCACTATCTCTGTGTCCCACAAATCACCCCTAACGTACACATCTGCTCTCTCTTCCTCCTTTGTTTTGTAAAATTTAGATGTCTCTAGTGGATTCTTAAAGACAAGCCCATGAATAATTGTTCTCACCTTTCTACCTAAGCATTCTCTAATTAGAGTCAAACTGAGAGAGAATATTATTAGACCCCCTACTAGGTGTTTTATATGCAGGATCACATGTAATCTTAAGAAGAACCCTTTGAGGTATGAAATATTATTATCTTAATTTAATGGATAAGAATGGTGATGATTGAAACAATACCTGACTTTCTAGAAAGGGATACAGCTGGCATGGAAACTCTATGTGTCTTTCTCAAATGCCTCGATAGGTAAGAATTATGCTATATTGTCTAATTTAAAAAGAAACA
>CAUYRT010086032.1:0-16026 GCA_963574885.1 Lepilemur ruficaudatus | reverse complement strand
AGGCCTATTGTACTTATGTTTTTCCTTATCATGTTCTTTATTACTTCTTAATGCTCCAAGACTTCTTCTTTTGTTGTTTCCTTTCTATTTAGAAGAACTTTCCTTATCTAATCTTTTTTTTTTTTTTTTTTTTTTTTTTGTGACAAAGTCTCGCTCTGTTGCCTGGGCTAGAGTGCCGTGGCATCAGCCTAGCTCACAGCAACCTCAAACTCCTGGGCTCAAGTGATCCTCCTGCCTCAGCCTCCCAAGTAGCTGGGACTACAGGCATGCACCACCATGCCCAGCTAATTTTTTCTATATATTTTTAGTTGACCAATTAATTTCTTTCTATTTATAGTAGAGATGGGGTCTCGCTCTTGCTCAGGCTGGTCTTGAACTTCTGAACTCAAACGATCCACCCGCCTCGGCCTCCCAGAGTGCTAAGATTATAGGCGTGAGCCACCGCGCCCGGCCTGTAAAAGGATTTTATTAAATATCTGTTAGTTGGAGGTTTCTCAGATCACTGGCTAGGATTTTCCCAAATGTCATGGTGAATTTTTTAAACCTTTAGGCAAAATAGTCTAGCAAAACTTGTTTGGCGTTACTCTTAGGATCCTGACATCCAAAAGCATGGATCTCTTGGGAACCTTTGCATCTAATGAGATGGAAAAAAAGACATTCTTTAAATCTAAAACCATAAACCGGCATAGGTCTCCTGACAAAGGTGGTCAGTAAAGTATATGGATTTGGAACTACTGGGTGTATTATCTGGACAATCTAATTTATGGCTCAAAGATCCGGAACAAATTGGCATTCCTCTGAGTGAGGCTTGAGCACCACCAGCAGGGGGGTGTTATAGGGAGATTGACATGAGTACATTAGGGCTTGCTTTAGGAAAGTCTCTAGTTGGGGTCATATTTTTCTCCTGTGTTTTCTTTTTTACCAGATATTTCCTCAGGTTAATATCTTGTGTTTTTTTTTTTTTTTTTTTTTTTTTAAGATGACTTTTACTAGGTTGGCCAATGTGGCCTGACCTGGTTTTCTGCCTGTCCGGATGCTCTCTCTTACCTTGCTCAGGATTTTTTGGGGGGGGTGTCTTGTAAGTAGACCCATTGTCTGGCTGCAGCAGCAACATCTGGAAGGTGCTGGCATATTCACGTGGCATCTTTAGATGTCTAGGGGAAAAAACAATTTGAGCATTTAATCTAGCAAGTACATGTCAACCCAGGAGGGGAACAGGACCTTTAGGCATATATAAAAAATTAGGTTTTAGGTTTGTGTCTCCAGGATGACAAACCTTTAGGTTGTAGGCAGGGACAAATCACAGTTTTTTCTGACTCTCTTGCGACCATAATAGTCTCCTTTGAATCAAGGGATAAGGGGGTGTTAACTGTAGAATATGTGGTCCCTATATCAATAAGAAAGTCAACCAGTTTTTGTCTTTTTTTTGAGACAGTTTCACTTTATTGCCCGGGCTAGAGTGAGTGCTGTGGCGTCAGCTGAGCTCATAGCAATCTCAAACTTCTGGGCTCAAGCGATCCTCCTGCCTCAGCCTCCCAAGTAGCTGGGACTGCAGGCATGCAGCACCATGCCTCGTTAATTTTTTAAATATATTTTTAGTTGTCTGGCTAAGTTCTTTCTATTTTTAGTAGAGATGGGATCTCGCTCTTGCTCAAGCTGGTCTCGAACTCCTGAGCTCCAAGGATCCTCCCACCTCAGCCTTCCAGAGTGCTAGGATTACAGGCGTGAGCCACTGCGCCTGGCCGACCAGTTTGTTTTTCACTGTTGTTTCTGCCTGGGGTTCCTGTGGGAATACGTTGACAGCTTGCTCTATCTAGGTCTATTGGAGCCCCTGGAGTTTTTTATTTTTTATCTGTATCTCCCCCCTCTACTTTTTCTGTCTGCGTTGAGGGGTGTCTTACCTTTCTTTGTTGCCTTTGCGAGTTTGGGGCATTCATTTTTTTAGTAGCCCTCTTTTTTTTGTAATATGTGCATTGATCTTTTCTTAAAGGAGAGTGATCTTTTCTTCTGTGATCCTCCCTTTCCTTCCTTCTGGTCGGTTTGGTGGTCCAACACTGTTGCCAGCAAGGTTGCCTATTGTTTCATTTTCCTTTGTTTTTTTGCGTCTTTTCTGTTGTTGTAAACCTTAAAAGCAAGTTCTACTAAATGTGAGATTGGCAGCCTAAGGGCCTCGTTTTACGTTCTGCAGTGTCCTCCTGATATTTGGGGCACTTTGGCTGATAAAGGTCATATTCCCTATTTTCTGATTTTCAGGGGCCTTGGAATTGGCATTGCTGTATTTCTTATATGCCTGATATAGCTGTTCTACAACTGGGAGGGGTCCCTGCGGTTATCGCTGAATTTCTTGAACTTTATTGAGGCTTTTTAATTGTGGGACTCTTTTTAATGATTTCTTTAGAATATAATTTTTATAATGCTCAAGAAAGATTACCTTCTATCATTTATATCCTAGTTTGCCTCAATTGTAGTGACAATGTCAGTAGATTT
This sequence comes from Lepilemur ruficaudatus, assembly GCA_963574885.1. NCBI lineage: Eukaryota > Metazoa > Chordata > Mammalia > Primates > Lepilemuridae > Lepilemur > Lepilemur ruficaudatus. The sequence continues at coordinate 13,539 of CAUYRT010086032.1, read as the reverse complement.
AGGGTATTATTTCTATCTTCAAGGGTAAGCTGATGGGCTTTCTCTTTTGTCTTTTTATTAACCATATGATGTTCCTTGGCATGAGCAAAAAACATTCATTAATGCTTGAATCATTAGCCCAGGTGGGGTTATATGTTAAAAAGATGGAGGAAAACAACTTGGCCATGCGTTTAGGGTCATCCCGATAGGAGGAGTTATTATTTTTTTTATTTTAACAAGTCAGTGTGGGAAATGGGGAGTCCATTGGGAAATGGCTATCCATTGGCATTTAGCCCTCTGACCAAGAACTGGTCAAAGGGAAACTGCCTTGCTTGAGGAGTCCCAGCTCCTTGGACCAAATTGGGTACCCTGTTGAGTATGGGATGGTGAGTCCATATCCTGACTGGCCTTTTTTTCCACTGGTGGGAAAGCTTGGCCCCTTTTATACGGCTACCCCATATGGTGGTGTATCTAGCAGGGGCGTCTGCCTGGAGAAGAGGAAGGGGTTCAGGTACCAGCTTGGCAGGTGTCAGCTGAAGGTGTGGCACTGGTGCTGATGGAGGTGCCAGAGGCATGGTGGGAGGATTTGGAACACTGATCAAAACCTCATCTTCCTCATCTAATCCCATAGACTCTAACACTTTTGGTTGGAGTTTTTCAGGCCTTTGTACCATCAAATTGTACCTTCTCTGTGTAGACTCATTCTGATGTAATAACATAAAAGCCTATACATATGAAATTTTATCTCATTTTCTTTTTCTATTATAAAACAATTTTAATTGTATAATAGTAATATAGTTTAAAGATCGATGTAAGGGCCATTTTTTCCCCCTGAATCTAGGAAATATGCAGCCAGATCGTATTACAAAAAAATAGTCTTTTTATCTTTTACTGGGGCATCCAACATCCAGGCAGCCCTAGGGACTCCTCATGTGCTCAAATGCCAGTCAGGGCCACCCATCCACACACACAACATCCCTTTATGGTCACCAGAATTGTTGTCAAACCCTAAATTCATGCTTGTGTACTCAGTGCACAACTAAAACCAAACACTGTGACACTGGTGCTTGGAGATAGAGAAAGGATTATTTGATTTGGCTGAAGCAAGATGGGACAGCAAGATCTCTCAGATCCATCTTAAAGAGATGAAGTTACGTAGCTAGGGAGCAGGGTAGGGGGAGTTTGGGGGAACCAAGGGAGGAAGTCTGTGTTGCTTTTAGTCTCACGTAACAGCTTGAGTAACCAGACTTCTGGGCGTCAGCAGCTAGTCAGAGCTTTCTCAGGGGCATTCACTCCTTCTACAAAACAAACTCATGGATTTTCCTTGTTACCCTAGAATTGTATTCTCTTGCTTGACGAAGAAACGGTACATCAACAGTTAATAATTACTGTGAAAACAAGGGATACAGTGTGAAAAGTGAGCGGTTAACATGTACAAACAAATAAGGGCCTAGTCAAATTTTACATTGTTTTAATCATTAAAAAAATGCCTGGATACTAAACTCTCAAGAGGCCTGGCTGAAACCTGACTAGAAGAAATACTTACTAGAAAATAATTAATTATAAGAATTTGTTAACTTTGATGATGCCAATAATAGTAATAGGATCTATTTATTGAACCACTTCTTGTTGAGTAGCAGATGCATTCTTTGGCCCTTCACATACTTTATTTAATTTAGTCCTCATAATATTCCTTATTTTACATATGAGGAACCTGAGGCTCAAAGAGATAAAAATATTTGCCTAAGGTCTTTTAGCCTGTAAGTGAGCAATATCTGAATCATGATCTATACTCATATATCTGCAGATTTGATGTTTCTTTCTGAAATACTTCTCAAACATTAAGCAGAATCCAAAACATATCCATGTTGCTACTCTGTGTACTCTGTTTACTTTTTATATTGTGGAAGAAATCTCAGCATCCTCTTTATTGGAATCTGTCACTGTGATTGGCAACTTCAATTTTTGCTTCTGTCTTCTCAGAGTACTAGTTGAGCTTCCACCCTTTATTGGGAATAGAGAACCATCAAAAGTTCACATGTAACTTAAGTACCAGTAAGATGAATATAAATTTCTTCCTCAAAAAACGAAATTACCCTACTCTGATAGAGAACAAAAGTAGTTGACAGAATCATTTCTTAGAATCTATATGCAACTCCCTGTTTTTGATGTGGGAATTTCCTGGGTATACTTTCAAATACCGGCTAGCTTCTTCCAATTTACTGTGAGATCACTCCTTATTCTGTATAGACTGTATTTCTAGGGGAAGAAACCTGATTTTAATGTAAGCCTACTTTTTTTTATAATTAGGAAGATATATCTCTTTATTATCTATGGAGACATTCCTCTAGATTGTATAACACTGAGTTGATTTTAGGAATGTACCTGTGATCTCAAGAATCTTTTAGACAAACACATGTCTAGTCATTGAACATGACCAGTTACTGAGCATGTGGTGACATGTCACAGAATTCCAGAAATCTCAAGGTTTACTTATTTGTTTTCTATTCTTGCTTTTTTATTTACATAATCCAAGATTACTAGAAATGTGTGTACAGTTTTGACAAATGCTTTCCAGAATGGAATCATGAGTGTTGTAGTCTGGTTTATGGGCGCAAGATTCTAAGAGAATATTTCACCATACCTAATTATCCCATGATCTCTATCTAAAATAAAGTTGTTTGGGGATTTTGAGTATTACCCTTGATTGTTTAAAACTGAAATGAATTTATTAATCCTAATAGGAAAGAAGAAAGTGCTAGCTAAAGTATACACTTGCAGAAGAGAAGTCCCAAGTGGAAATATATGACTCAAGGATAAATAGAACTTGCAGTAGCTGGTACTTAAGGAAACTCTCTTGTCATATGAAGCCAATAAACCAAAATGGTTTTTCTTACCCTGGTGTAAACTTGTACTTAAGTTGGGCTGGATGTGATCTTTTGGGTTTTAATGGGTATGACTGGGTTTATCCTGCAGAGGTTTAAAGAGATGGGTGGCTTTTCTTTCTAGGCTAAGGCAAACAGAAAACTGGCTGCCAAACCATTTGAGGGCTTGTGTAAGGGCCAGGAGAAGTGCCATTCAAACAGTGGAACAACAGAAGGTTGGGGTTTCTTTGGGGATATATGGAATCAAAATAAAATAAGTAAATTCTTACTATCTAGATATCTTTTGTGAAAAATTGCTTTGAAAAATACTGTTTGTTACAGCTTCTATAATGGTATTTACCATTTTGAAGATGCTGTGGCTGTCAGTGGTTTATTTTTTTATAATAATAGAAGGTCTATCTCCATCAGAATAATTTGTGAGTGTCTTTTTAAAAAAAATAAACATTCCCTGCTGTGCTTAAGTACGGTTGACCCTTGAACAACATGGGTTTGAACTGCGCAAGTCCGTTTATATATGGATTTTTTTCAACAAAATATGGATCAAAAATAACAGTATTTGTGAGATGTGAAGCCCATGCTTAGGGAGGGCTGACTTTCCATATACATGGGTTGGTTCCACAAGGCTGACTGTGGGCCTTAAGTGTGCGCTGATTTTGGTATCTGTGGGGTTCTTGGAACTAATCCCCTGCTTATACCCAAGGACGACTGTATTTTTGATACTTAATATTTCTCTCATATTGCAGATGAGCAAATGTAAGTGATACTATTATGTTTAAGATTACTAAGTTAGTGAGTGGTAGAGCTAGGATTGGAACCAAAGTAAGAGTTCTCCGGGTTACACCATACTGCTTCCTTGTGCAATAAGTATTCACTGAGTATCTCATATAACCAGTGTTCTTTGCAATGTACTACAGAAAACAGTGTATTAGAATTTCATCTTTTTCTAAGTGTAATTCTGATAGTCATCTCTTTATGTTTAATTATAAATTTTATAAATCCATTTAAAAATGAACCATTTCGAAACAGAAGTGCTTCCTTTTTACTAAATTTTGTGATATTGTGTAATTATTTAGTTACTGTATAAGTTCAAATATTCCTGGATTGTTCTAAAGTAGAGCACCCATGTAAAATATAATTGTTTTTCAAAAAAAGCCATGGGTGACAAATTTAGGAGAATGCTTCTTCAGCTGTGATCAGTTTAATATTCAAGGCCAATTGAAATTCATAAATACACTCATTTGATCAGAATCCAAGGTCCTTCAGTTTTTGATTGGTAAAGTATTAGAGATTTGGTGAGTTTATTCACTAGCAGTTGTATTCAAAAATTGAACTCCTTTAACTATGTTGAATACCTGGTTCACTTACCTTTCCAAGCAGAGATTTGTTCACTTTGTCTCTGTGATTACATACACACAGTGGTTTCTTGATAAGTGTAGAGTAACTCTTGACCTTCTCACCCTGCTGACGTTAGCAAAACTATCATTTTAGGGCTGAGGAAGAAGCAGCATAGGATGAATGTCAGTATTCAAGCACTTTGAAGATAAATCAGTGGCTAACCACAAGACCAATAATATACTTAAGACCCTTGGTTGTCCATAATGGCAAATTGAATTATAACTGTTAAAACATAAATGTTCTCACATGTATACATACACACACACATACATACAAACACATAGTTAAAATTGTTTTAAATGCTGTGGAGCCTAATTCAGGTTCACCAAGTGGTCCGCTTACCTATATTAGCACTATCCTATCTGTCACACATTGATTATTGTCTAGAGCAGTGCTATCTAATAGAACAATTATGTTGATGGAAATGTTCTATGTTCCAAATGTTCAAAATAGTAGCCCCCTATGGCTATTTCGCACTGGAAATGTGATTAGTGAAATTGAGGACAACTGCATTTTTAGAATTTAATTTTAACTTAAATTGAAATATTTACGTGTGACTGGTGAGTAGTATATATAGTATGAAAAAAATTATTTGTGACCCTAGAGGATTGAATAATGATGGATCAGTATAACATACAGATTTTGGTCCAGTTTAAGGAAATCTTTTCTAATATTGGTTTCATTCAACATTAGACGTGTGGAATGCACATCACTTGGCATTTTGAAGAAAACCTTAGCAACCACTGGTGGAAATATAAAGACAGAACTCAGGAATCAATTTGGCGGGGACTCAGACTAAATCTTTTTTTTGGATTCAAAGCACCAATCTATAAAGTTAATTCCTACAACACAAAATATGTTTCTGGGCATTTTAGAAATTATTTATAGAAACTTGAGTCAGATAAACCTTATGGAAAGTTTTATTTATACCTGACAGTTCTACCGATATGAGTAAAAATTGCTCTGGTTCCACCCTGCTACCTTTCTCCCACTCTTTTTCGTTGTTCCTCTCACTCCTAATCATTTACCCTGTCAGATGGAAATTTCTGACTCAGCCATTTTCTGTTTTCCAATAAGTTACCCAGTTACTCTGTGGTCTCTGATAATGATGTAGATGGTCTGTGATATTAAAGTAGTACTTCTGATTTGAGGACTTACATTATCTCAGCATTTTCAAAACCCACTTTCCTGCAATCTGGTATGTCTGTGGTTAGCTATAACATGTCTACTTGCCAAATAAGTGGTTTAGGTTATGGGGGTTTTCATTTAACTTTGAATGTGGGAGATTAGAAAAAAAAAATAACTCAGAAACTTACTTTGATAAATTGCATCAGAGTGAAAATGTTAAGATTAAATCAATTGTTTTGCTTTTCAAAATGTTTCTTTACTGTGCTTAGCCTTGTGTGTTGGTTGAAATTATGTGTGTGTATGTTGGTTTTGTTTGTCATATAGGATTGGATTAATAGAGAGGTGACATTTGAATGGGGGTCTTGAAGTTTCATTATGAATTTTCTGGACAGTAGAGAGGGTGGATAAGTGCTTCAGGCAGATAGAACAGAGTTCCCCCTCCCCCAATTCTGTGTAATGGTGACGAAGCTTCCTTCCAATTTGCAGACCTCTCCCATTCTGTGTTCTATACCCGTAACAACCAAGCAACTAAAAACAGAAACCAAAACCAATAACTATAAAAGTCCCCAAACAGTTGAAATATTGGTTAATGTTACTTGATTTCGCTGTCGTTTGTACAAAGTATGGAATGGAAGTCTTTGTCTTACACAAAGAAATTGCAGAAATCTGTGTTTACCTTGTGGACAGTCTAGTAAGGAAGATAATTATGCTAAGGATAATGACTACAGGAAGGTGTATCTGACTTAATTATATTGTGGATCCCTACTCAGGAGGATCATCTATCTCCCAGACAAATGGCGTATTTGAAAGAAGAGGGGATTTGGAGGCTTGATCGCAAAAGAAGTCCCGTCATTGATGACTTTGAATAGGAGCAGAGTAAATGAGGATGGTATACCTGTGCAGTTTACTTGCTTAGTGTCAGTCAAAATTAGATGCCACACTCTTTCCTCTGTCATATTGTACTTGGATTTTTTTAATTTCAAAGAGATGAAAATTTTAGGACACTAAAAACAGAAGAATCAAAGGTTTCAGTTACCCTTTTTTCCCTAGTAAATTAATTGCTCAAGCATTGCTCAGATATTGTTCTTTCTGTTTTCAACCATCTGCCTGAAAGTGGGGAATATCAGTTGTCAGAGTGACCAGCAACTCAGAGCTATTTACTGTTTTGGGGCTTATAATTGGGGCCTATGATTGGGAGAGTATCTGCAGTTTATAGCTGAGCATCTCTAAGAAGCTCGCTGTTTGCTCCTTTAGCCACTGATGGTGGTAGGAGTGGGGATTGGTTTAGGTGGTGGTTTTGGTGGTGATGATGTTCATGTCATCTTGGTCCCTGTGTATGTAAACTTTGCTGGGGATGAGAATGTAGAGGATTTGTCATTAGGATAAGATTCATTCATTTTCTCTGAATCCTATTTCTCTTCTACTCAGGCAATTTTATTAAAACTTTAAATAAAGAGAAGAGACTCTTCTTTAGTATATTAGGGAGACATTTACTTTGTAGGGTGGAATAGGAATTTACATATGTTATTGTTTCTTAGTTCAAATTGTCATTAATATCTCTTAGACACGTTAATCTAAAATTTGTCAATACCCTATCTCCCCAAAGGGAGGGAAACTCATTGATGTTGGAAGGAGAGTCAGAGAGATGGGACCAGGTGGTTAGGTCCAAAAGGGAGATTTTCCTCAGAATTTCCCACTGTGGGTACGACGTGGGGTTTTTCCTGTAGGTCACCTATGAAACACTGTGAGAAAGAAAGGAACTTTTTTTTTGCTCTTGTTTTATAGGAGTAAATATAGGCTGACTGTGATTGCTGGAGGTCCAATTTTGGGAGATAGTGAGGCAAAGTAAATTATGTCCCATCTTTTCTTTTTTGAGACCTGGAACCCACTTTCTGAATACATGTACCACCTTTACCAAAACTTAATTTCTTCCTCGATTTCAAAGAACCTAATGCTCATTATGTCATTGTAATTAGTTTTTAATAATACCACTCTTTTCTGATATACTGATAACACATATCCATTTCTTACAGAAATGTTTTTTTGAGCAGAAAGTTTTGGGGCCAGAAGAAGTGAATATTTGTTGGTTGATCTTGCTCAAGCCACTTAACTTCTCAGAGCCTTAATTTCCTCATAAATGAGAATGTTGATAAAACTTTTATCTTCACGTGGTTAGGAGGAATAAATGTGAAAGTTCATTGTAATCTACAGAGTGCTATATAGATATCAGTGTAGTTGTCTGTCATTACCAAACTTTCTCAGGACAAAATGTGTCTCTGGAATATCTTCTTGCTCATAGAAGGTGTTTTCATGTGTATAGAACAAAGGAAAACAAGCATAATTCCTGCTCTTCCTCCCCCATCTGCCACTCATAGCATTTACATAAAAAGAATAATTCACAAAATTTCATGATTCTATAAAAGGGAACACAGGCATAATTGAAAGAAATAGTCTCTAGTGAATGTATTATTAATCCAGGCATTTTTGCATGGGTGGAAGCTTGTAAAGATTGAGTCACAAGAATTGTACTTCCAGAAAGTGTTGGAGTGTGAGTAAAAGAATGATGGAAGAAGAATGATTTTCTCACTTTTTTCCTAGTTTGTATAAAGCATTGGGAATGTGCACATTATTTGGATAATGTATAAAAGTGACATGTAGCCAGTCCTTGAAGCAGAAGGTTCTGGATTTGGTTGCAATGAGGTGATTAGATGTGTACTCATTCTGCATGCTTGACTGGAGTGAAAGAAGGAGTTCTTCCTAACTGGAGTACAATTTAATTCTTGTTCAGAACTTTAAACTTTTGAGCAGAATTAGTTTAACAAAATGTCCCTCCACTAAGTTTTTTCCTCACTGGTGTTGGCAGTATAAATATAGGTTAAGTTCTTGATTCTTGGCTAAAATTAGAGAATATGTTCATTTAGTGAAAGAGTAAACAAAATTCCTGCTGCCATTAGGGGTGTGTGTGGGGAGAGAGTGTGTGTAGTGGGGTTGGGAGGGGACACTTCTATTTTTTTGTGAAAAAAAGATAAAAGATAAGGGGATCCAAAGACTGTTTCTTATCCCATCACTTCTAAATCTGAATCACCTTCTGAAACAGGTTTCACAGAGAATATTTTGTTTCTGAGTGAGGAAGAGAAAAACTTGCTTAAAATGAACTTTGTAAAATAACAGTCTTAAATACTATATTTTGTAAAATATTCACAGTCATTTACTTTTTTCTTGTGGAAAGCTGAGATCATCTTACTCCGGTACTGTTAATGACTAAGAAAAACAACTTAAATGCTATTTTAGGACTCCAAATTTGTTATAATTGGGATGGAGTTTTAGGAGACATTAACATCAGTGATAGTTTTCTCTTTTGCTTTAAGATGTTGTTTAGTAGAGTATAAAAATTAAGTCTCTATTTTCCTACTAATTCTCAAGGGGAGGGCAGATGAGGGTGTTATCTGTAAAAGGAGAACAAGTAGTTCTGCAAATATGTTTATAGAAAGCCCCCACAGTTGTTGGTAGGGGAGTGGGCTGTGCCTGGAGCTGTGGGGATAAAGTTGGCAAGCAAGAAGTACCTGAAAAAAGGTGTGTGAGGAGACATAATAATGAGAAAACAAGAATAAGAGCAACATGGGCAGTAAATACAAGAAAAGGAAAAGTGTAAGATGTTACATTTGGTTGGCTTGAGGTGGAGTGGGGTGGCAATTACCAGATTTTCTTTTCTGCGTGTCATGTATACTGTGTACCAGGAATGCCTATGGAATAAAGAACCAGTTTCTCAGGAAGGCGCACAGGGCCTTTCCTATCTCACCTCTTGCTATGATTCCCTTTGGTGCTTCTGTATTTCCAGCACACACAGAACTCCAGGACAGCCTATACTTTTTTGTCATAATTGGCCCCTTTGCCAAGAGCACTTACCACTTATGTCCGTAGGAATTTTAAACTTCCTTTGAGATCTACTTCATATTTAACTACTTTAAGGTTTCTTGACATACTCAGTTCAAGTCACCTCCACTTCTTACACCTACCCCCAATTCATAACAAGCATCTTACTCTGGGATAGACATGTTTTGGTGCATGGAAGCTTGTAAAGATTGAGTAACAGGAATTGTACATTCAGAAAGCGTTGGTGTGGGTAAAAGAACAATGGAAGAGGAATGACTTTCTCACTTCTTTTCTAATTTGATTACTATAAAGCATTGGGAATGTGTACATTATTTGGATAATGTATAAATTTGACATGTAACCATTCCTTGAAGCAGAAGATTATGGATTTGGTTGGAATGGGGTGATTAGGTAAGGTGTGTACTCGTTCTGCATACTTGACTAGAGTGAAAGGAGTTCTTGGTAACAGGAGTACAGTTTAATTCTTGTTCAGAACTTTTAAACTTTTGAGCAGAATTAGGTTAGCAAGTATGCTCAAAAGGATGTACAACTCGTCCTGTCACTAGGACTGCTGCAATTGTTTATATCTTCAAAGAATTTACTATAAGTATTTAGTACATTTATCAAATTATATTATGCCTTATTTACCTTTCTGTGATTTCTTCTTCTTTGATGGCTTAGAGATGACTTATCCTGAAATAGAGCTCAGCACATTTATTGAATAAATGAGTGTTTGTAGGTACATAATATGCCATTTGTGTATTTAGGGAGGATCCACAACAAAATGAAAAGCATCCTTCTCTTCAAGGAAATGGATGGTGAGATGTATATTATCTATATATATCTATATATCTACATATCTCTATATATCTGTCTGTCAATCCTCCTCCCCATTTCTGAGACCTGCTTGGCTTAATGCAAACTAATTCACTATATACTTATAATGTATATACAGGCATACCTAGTTTAATTGTACTTTGCTTTATTTCACTTCAAAGATACTATGTTTTTTGACAAATTGAAGGTTTGTGGCAACCTTGCCTTGAGCAAGTCTATTGGCACTGTTTTTTAAAACAGTATAGCTTTTGATCACTTCATGTCTCTGTGTCACACTTCTGTAATTCTCTCAGTATTTCAAACTTTTTTACTATTATTGTATCTCTTTTGGGGATTTGTGATCGGTGATGTTTGATGTTACTATTGTAATTGTTTTGTGATCCCACAAACCACATGCATATAAGATAGCAGACTTAATCCAATATTTTCTGTTCTGAGTATTCCACTGGCCAGCCATTCCTGTGGCTCTCTCTTTCTCCTTGGGCCTCCCTATTCCCTGAGACGTGGCAGTATTGAAATTAGGCCAATAATAACCCTACAATGGCTTCTTCTAAGTGTTCTAGTGAAAGGGTGAGTTGTATGTCTGTCAGTTTAAATCAGAAACTAGAAATAAATAAGCTTAGTGAGGAAGGTATGTCAAAGGTGGAGATAGGCAGAAAGGTAGGCCCTCCCTTGTGTCAAGCAGTTAGCCAGATTGTGAATGTGAAGCAAAAGTCCTAGAAGGAAATTAAAAGTGGTACTCCAGTAAACACCCAAATGATAAAAAAGCAAAACAAACATACTGATGTTAGGGAGAAAGATTTAGTGGTCTGAATAGAAGCTCAAACCAGCCAACACATTCCCTTAAGCCAAAGCTTAATCCAGAGAAAGGCTCTAACTCACTTCAATTCTATGAAGGCTGAGAGAGGTGAGGAAGCTGCAGAAGAAGCATTTCAAGCTGCCAGAGATTGGTTCATGAGGTTTGAAGAAAGAAGCCATTTCCATGACATAAAAGTGCAAGATGAAGCAGCACGTGCTTATATAGAAGCGTCAGTAAGTTGTCCAGAAGATCTAGGTAAGATTATTGATGAAGGTGGCTGCACTAAGCAACAGATTTCTCAGTGTAGATGAAATAGCCTTCTATTGGAAGATGATGCCATTTAGGACTTCATAGCTAGAGAGGAACAGTGATTGCCTAGCTTCAAAGGACAGCCTGACTGTCTTATTAAGGACTAATGTAGCTGGCGACTTTAAATTGAAGTCAGTGCTCATTTACTATTTTGAAAATCCTGGGATCCTTAAGAATTATGTTCAGGCTACTCTACATGTGCTCTGTAAATGTAAAAACGAAGCTTGGATGATAGCACATCTGTCTTGAACATGGTTTACTGAATATTTTAAGCTGACTGTTGAGACCTACTGTTTAGAAAAAAAGATTCCATTCAAAATATTACTGCTCATTGCGTACCATGTCACTCTAGAGCTCTGATAGAAATATGCAAGAGATTAATGTTGTTTTCATGCCTGCTATCATGACATTCATTCTGCAGTGCATGATCAAGCAGTAATTTTGACTTTCAAATCTCATTATTTAAGAAACACATTTTGTAAGGCCATAGCTGCCATAAATAGTGATTCCTATGGGCAATGTAAACTGAAAACGTTATGGAAAAGAGTCACTGTTCTAGATGCCATTAAGAACATTTGTGATTCATGGGAGGAGGTCAAGATATCATCATGTACTGGAGTCTGAAAGAAGTTGATTCCAACCCTCATGGATGACTTTGAGGGGTTCAAGATGTTAGTGAAGGATGTATCTGCGGATCTGGTGGAAATACCAAAAGAACTAGAATTAAAAGTGAAGCCTAAAGATACGAATTGCTGCAGTGTCACGATAAAACTTGATCAGATATGGAATTGCTTCCTATGGATTAGCATAGACGGCAGTTTCTTGAAGTAGAATCTACTCTTGGTGAAGAGGCTGTGAACATTATTGAAATGACAACAAAGGATTTAGATTATTACATAAACTTAATTGACAAAGGAGCAGCTGGTTTTGAAGATTAACTCCAATTTTGAAAGAAGTTTTGTGGACAAAATGCTATCAAATAGCATCACATGCTACAGAGAAATATATATATATATTTTTTATTTCAGGATATTATGAGGGTACAAACATTTCAAGACATTTTATGTCTTTGCCTCACCCAATCAGGGATTAGAGTCATCCCCTTCCCCTCTACAATGCTCACTGCGTCCATCAGTGATGAGTTTACCCTCCCCTACAAACTCCCTAATCCCTGGAGAATATTACTGTTTGAGCACCATAGTGTTGAGAAGTCAGTGCCAATTTGATGGTGAGTATATGTGGAGCCCATTCTTCCGATTTTGTGATACCTCACTTTGGATAATAGGCTCAAGCTCTATCCAGGAAAATATAAGAGGTGCTAGATTACTGTCATTTCTTATGATTGAGTGATATTCCATTGTATACATATACCACATTTTAATAATCCACTCATGAATTGATGGGCACTTGGGTTGTTTCCACATCCTTGCAATAGTGAATTGTGCTACCATAAACATTCATGTGCAGATGTCTTTATTGTAGAAAATCTTTTGCTTTTATGGGTTGATGCCTAATAGTGCTATTGCTGGATTGAATGGTATTTCTTATTTTTAGCTCTTGGAGGTATCTCCAAATTCTTTTCCACAAAGGTTGCACCAATTTGCAGTCCTACCAGCAGTGTTAAGAGTGTTCCTGTCTCTCCACATCCTTGCCAGCATTTGTTGTTTTGGGATTTTTTGATAGAGGCCAATCTCACCGGGGTTAGGTGATATCTCATTGTGGTTTTGATTTGCATTTCTCTAATGATTAGAGATGTTGAGCATTTTTTTTATATGTTTGCTGGCCATTATTCTATCTTCTTTTGAAAAGTTTCTGTTCATTTCCTTTGCCCAAAAATCTACCTTGCTCATGGATTGGTAGAATTAATATTGTTAAAATGTCCATATTACCTAAAGTGATCTACAGAATTAATGCAGTCCCTATCAAAGTACCATCATCATTCTTTACAGATCTAGAAAAAATAATTCTGTGCTTTGTATGGCACCAGAGAAGACCTCGTACAGCCAAAGCAATCTTAAGTAAAAAGAACAAACTGGGAGGTATCAGTCTTCCAGACTTCAAGCTATACTACAAGGCTATAGTAATTAAAACAAGAACAGAGACATTGATCTTTGGAACAGGACTGAGAATCCAGAGATGAAACCATCCACATATGGTAATCTAATCTTTGACAAAACAGACAAAAATATACGCTGGGGAAAAGAATCTCTTTTCAATAAATGGTGCTGGGAAAACTGGATGGCTACATGCAGAAGATTAAAACTGGATCCCCACCTCTCACCTCTCACAAAAATCAATTCAAGATGGATAACAGACTTAAACCTAAGGCATGAA
>CAUYRT010086029.1:0-14360 GCA_963574885.1 Lepilemur ruficaudatus | reverse complement strand
CTGGAACTTACCGATGAGCAAACGTGCACACTGGGAAGTAAAACTCAGCAAAAATCAAGCCACCGAGGGGTAGGAGGGGACAGGCAAAAACCCACCTAACACGTACAATGAACACTATTTGGGTGATGGGCACACTTATAGCCATGACTCAAGCATGTAACCACAAGCATTTGTGCCCCCTTAATATTTTGAAATAAAAAAAATAGTAATAAAAACATTCTCAGAAATCCAGAAGGAATCTGAAAAAAAGAGTTAAAATCTCTTTCAATAGCTGCCCCAAAGCTGCATTTCTCATATTCCACTAATTTTTGCCGTGGTTATACGGCCCATACATTATAACAATGGCATCATAGTGAGAGTACCATGAGTGATACTCCAACTTACAATGGTTCAATCTATGATTTTTTGACTTTATAGTTGGTTTACGAGGACATAGCCCCATTGTAAGTTGACGGCTTATGACTTAAGATAGAGTTATGGTTTCTACTGAATGTGTATTGCTTTTGCACCATCATAAAGTTGAAAAATCCTAAATCAAACCATCATGAATCAGGGACCATCTGCTGTGTTGCCAGTACTAAATGCATTTTCAACTTGGGATATTTTTGATATACAATGAATTCATCAGGACATAACCCCATTTTTAAGTCAAAGGGCATCTGTATATAGAAAGAAAGAGAGAGAGAGACAGAATCTATAATCAGAGAATCACCACTCAAATGAGCACAGTAATTGGAGCAAAGCTATGCACAATTTAGGTTAGCTCCAATTTAGGGAAAGTGCAAGGAGTATTTTGGGTGCTTTAGACAAAGAACAATAAATGAAGGGCAAGAGTGTCACACATGTTGAAGGCAAGAACCCAAGGTTTTGAGATATCATCTGAACGTTGATAACCCAGAGTGTCTTCTGATGACACCAATTACATTGGTGTAAATAAAAATCAATGAAGGTGCGTATTGACACTGCCTTACCTGTTCTACATGTCAGTATTCCTGCCTAGGCAGAATCATGAACAGAAAAAAAGCATCATCTCACACACTCATGTCCTGTGTAAACTTGCCTGAGTTTAGGGGTAAACCAAGTTGCATTAGATTGCTTTCCTGTTCTCTCTGCCTTGTCATTTTGAGAACAGACACAAGTCTTGAGATCAGCCAATAGGATGTGAGGGGAGTTGGGGACTGCATTGCACTTACCAGAGAGGCCCGTAGCTGGACAAGTTCCTTGCTAGGAGCCCAGGCTTTGGAAGGTGGCAGTGTGTGAGGTGAGCAGGATGGGTGGGGAGCATAGAGGTAAAGACAATGGCGTAGCTAAAGTCAGCTCCATGTAATGGGGCCCTAAATTCACCAAATGCTGAGTGTGATTAGATTTCTTGTAAGATATGGTGAATTGCACGAAGTCTGGTGCAGGCAGGAGTGAAACAGCAGAACACTAACAGGCGACAATTTAAACCACAAAAACGTAAGGTAGAAATGGTAGAATGGGGTTTGTGCTGTGACAAGAACTAGAACTGAGGTCTTGTCAAAATATAACCAGCTCTCTGTGATTCTTTATAATAATTCAAACCAGTACTCACTACCTTACCCCAGTTTGGAGGAGCAGGGCTAGTGGACCTGAGGTGCTTCAGCCCTTTTCCTGTATCCATGTTCTCAGGAGAGCCCTGACACCAAGGACTAATGAAGGGGAGTAGAGCTGAAACCTTCCAATATATATTAATATTTTTTATATAAATGCCTGTTGCTAAAAAGTAAGGAAAAGAAAAAAGTATCTCCCTCTTGCTCAGCTCCAATTCTGCATATCACACTTGTCCATGATGTTGCGGGCCTTCCAGGCCCTTTGGTTCTTGCTTATTGCATCTGTGGACCTTAAGTAAATACAAGTTGCTTCTCTTTTGTTGTGAATGATGAGGTGCATTAGCAATCTATTGCTGATTAATTATCTATTGCTATGTAATGAATTATTCCAAAGCATAGTGGGTAATATAGCACACATGTATCAGTTCACAGGCTCTGTGGGCCAGGAATCCAGGCATGGGTTAGCTGGATCTTCTGCTTCAGGTCTTTCACAAGACTGTAATTAAGGTGTCGTTCAGGGCTTGTGTCTCATCTGATGCTTGACAGGAGAAGGATCCACTTCCAAGCTCATATTGTTGTGTATAGGTTTTAGTTTCCTATGGGCTATCAGATTGAAGCCTTCAGTTCCCTGATAGCTGTTGGCGGCAGGTCACCTCAGTTCCTTCCATGTGGGCCTTTCCATAGGGCAGCTCACAACATGGGGGCTTGTTTCATCAAAGCCAGTAAGGGAGGGAATCAATAGAAAGTGTCTCCTAGCAAGATAGAAGATACAGACTTATGTAACATAGCTGTGGACGTGACATGCCATCATTCTTTTAGTTAGGAGGAAGTCATAGGGCCAACCCATACTCCAGGGGAGGGGATGTAGGGACATGAGTATAAGGAGGCAGGGACGGCTGGGGGATATCTTAGAGTCTGTCTGCCACAGGGAGATTGGTTAAGAATGACATCACTGAGAACAGAGGAGAAGAGACTGGGAAGTAGGGAAGTGTTGAGAAAGAAAAATGGACCAGCTTTGATAACTTGTAGGAAGAAGCTATGTGAATCTTGGGGGCTGTATTTTTACATTTATCTTTTCCTGAGATAAAATTTTGGTTGTCTCTGTGCACATTGTAATACAAATCTTCTGGCATTAACACTTTAAACTGTTTTCCAATTTTATTAAAAGCATTTCTAAGGGACGTTTTATGCTTAACTCCTTAAATATTAAAGACCAGCATATGCTATATTAGAATACCTATGGAATGGCCATTCTTTATCTATTTCATTATTTACCAGAAATGACCTTGTCTATGACTTACCAACTTAGAGGGTTTTTTTGAATGTTGTGGTTGCTTAACTTATCTTTCCAGAGATTTTTTTTCCAAATACCAGAGTCTGCATTGTAATTAAATACTTACCTGTCTTCTCAGATGGAATGCTTTTCTTTTGCATTTGGAGAAAATGTTAATTAACACATTAGGAATGTATTTGGTACATTTGGTTGCAAATGCAAACAGTCTAATCTTCTACTCATTAGAGTCCTTTGTCTGAATCATTCAAGTATGTAACAGGTTGCACTGAGACATCGCCAAAATGATTCAGCTATCCTAAAAGTACTCATTTTGTTTTTTCTGGGAAGAGTTATGTATTATGAATTACTCAAATTGCATTTTCATTTTATAAGCATGGTAACTACTATGACAACACTTGAAAAGATGGCCATGTTAATTATTTCACTAAAAGAGATTCTGGCCAAGTTTTCTGTACTGAACTTAGCAGATAATGTTAACAGCATCCATAGGAACTAAGCATCAATGGAGATTTTGTGCTTTGGGTCTTTATATTGATGTTGGAGGAACACGGGTGAGGTGCTTTGAGATAACTGGGCTCAGTTTTCCTTTCTGGGTCCCATTCCCTTTCCCCTCATCATTTATGTTTACCCTTTGATAAAGGGTTTTATCCTTTGCTGCTGGAGTTCATAAAGGGAAAGTAATTTATCAAGTGTCTACTATGGGCTAAGTACTTTCTCTCTATGATCTGATTTAATTTTCCCAACAGTTCTATGGGGTAAGTACTGTTGTTTTTCCTCTTGACAAATGAGAAATTGAGTTCATCCAGTCATTCATCTAATAAATAGGTATTGATTGCTTTTTTTAAGCAACATGGACCAAGCCTTACAATTAGAATTGATACAGCTGAGATTTAAAACAAAATTCATCTGACTCCAGAGCCCATGCTTTCTAAACTATATGGTTTTGTCTCCAGTCTGTCTTCCCCACTCTAAGGTCTTTCCTGATTATAGCAAGGAATGTTATGTGAATGTGTGTGTAAAAGACAGACAGACAGAGACAGAAAGAGACAGACAGTCAGTGTGTGTGTTGTGGGTAGGGGGAAGATCTTTCTCTATATCCACTTTCAGAAAGTGGTGTCAGAATCTACTCCACAAGGAAGCAGAATACATGATATTATGCCATTTATCATGGGGAAATCCCTTCTTCTAAAAGAATATCCTTTTCTCCACTTTTTACAAAGGGCAAAATCTTCTCAAATGCAATGACACCCAAGAGTTAAAATGCAAACAGAAATGCAACTCACGGAGTTCATTTCACATGTAAAAATGACTCAGAAAATCTTTCCCTTCTTGAGATCCATGTTCCTAGAGCAGTGAGAGCCCAGAGACTAATGGTTAGACTGGGAACTCAGAAGGAAAGGCTGAACATCAGTTTGCATCTGCTTGTCCCAAAATGATGCCCAAAGAACAATAGGGAAGGTACTGCTGTAATGTTACCCTCAAACTCACTAAATCATGTCACAAATAGACAAGGTATTGAGTGTGAGAATTCTGTGGTGATGAAAACCAAGTACAACCTCTGCCATCCTGGGTCTGGCAATCCAGTGATGGAGACTGGTAATCAAACAATAAAGCAATCCCACAAATAAACATAAAATTGCAACTGTTGTGAAGACTATGAAAGAAAGTACATTGTGCTATGGGAAGAAATAACACTGGGGATTGTCATTATCGGGGAGTCAGGGAACGCCACCCTTTAAAGTGGAATGTGAATCAAGATCTAAACCTATCACCTTTCCTTAATCCAGCTTCTCTATATGTGCTCTCCGTCTCTATAAATGGCTTCACAATCTATCCATTTGCTGACATGAGAAATAAGGAAATCATTTGACTTCTCTTTCTCCCTCATCCCCTACTCAATCATCAGATCCCATCTCTCTATCTCCAAAAATTATTTTCTCTTTGTTCACTTAGGAAACCCTGTCCCTGCCACTAACCAGCATCTTTATCTGGAATAAATCATTGGCCTCCTAATTAGTTTTTTCTGCCTCAGGTCTTGCTCCCCTCTTGACCTTGCCAATCAAAATTCACTTTCCACAATGCAGCAAAATCAATCTATCAAAAACACAAATATAATGGAGTCACACTCCTATGTTAAATCTTTTGGTAACTATCATTGCCATTAGGATAAAATACAAATACCTTAACATGGCTTATAAGATCCTTTATGATCTGCCTCCTCCCCATACCTATAACACCTTCTCTTTCTGTTTGCACAACATCCTCTGGTCATCTTCAATTTCTCTCAGTTCCTGGAATAAATCCTCTTTTCTTTCTTCCATGCTATCCATTTATTTGAAACACTCTTCCCCCTTCCTTCTCTCTGTGTCTCCTACACCCAGATATGCTCTACTGATCCTCCAGGTCTTAGCTTTCTGATGTAGCTTTCTATGTGTAAACATGAGATCCTAAAAGTGCATTAGGGCCCATGTAGCCCCTATCACACTAGCTCGTAATTAAAAGTTTTCATTTGTATTAATCTCTTACTAGATTGTGACTTATCTGAGGGCAGGAGCCCTATCTTTTCTTGTTTACCACTGTAGCCCCAATATTTGAACAGTCCAGGCTCACTGTAATTGCTCACTAAATATTTGTTTGAAGAAAAGGAGGAAGGAACAAGGGAAGGAAGGGAGGAAAGAAGGCTAGATGAGAGGGAGAAGGGAAGAGAGCTGGGAAGAAAGGAAAGAAGAGAGGGAAGGAAGGAGGAGGAAGGGAAAACAGAAGGGAAAAGAGACAGAAGGAATCCTTAGGTATGCATTATTGTTCTTCCCTTATTTAAATGGCTTTGAAATGGTATGAAAGACTTCTCTTATCTGCCTAGAGCAGCATGTTACAATAAAACTTTCTGCAACAATAAAAATGTTCTGTATTTGTTCTAACTAATATGGTAGTCACTAGCCACATGGGGCTATTGAATATTTGAAAGGTGGCCAGTGTGACTGAGGAATAGAATGTTTAATATAATTTTATTTTATATTTAAGTAGTCTACTTGATTAGCTGCTATACAGAACATCACAGGCCTGGAGGACCCACCAGCAGAGCCAACCCTCTATCATCATTTCTGCTGTCCTGCTGCTCCATACTGTGCTCTTCATTAGAGTTTTCCTAGCGTGTTTAGGAATTCCTCTAAACTTCTCCTTTGCTAGGCTGGGCAGCAAAATTCAAGTAAATGCAGCACATAGAATGCCATTTATACTTCATTTTCAACAGACTTAATGAGAGCCATTTCAATCCTGCAAATACTGGTGAGTAATTTCTATCTATATCATCAGAGCTGTATTTTTCCCAACACTCTCCAGAATGGTAAAACGGTGAGACAAGCAAATAGCCTCTTAGACTATTATGCTGAATGTTTCAAAATCAGCTAAAAAAAGCAATAAGGTTTAATTTGAACATTGCTTTTCATTCCTTTGGTATACAAAGAAAACAACAGGCTACAGAATAGTGGGAAGCAGGCGGGGAAGAGGCAGAGAGAAAAGCATAAGAGAAAAAATGACTACATAATCTTTGCCTCCTCACACAAAGCATGGTGACAATCAATCGTCACTACCATCATCACTATTAGAAAGCCAGTAGGGCAGAGAGGGACAAGCAGAAGACTGAGAGTCAAAAGTCTTCTTTTGTACTACACAGACTTGCTTGGGAAAGCTATTTAACTCTCTGAACCTCAGTATTTTACCCCTCTATATGGGAAAATATACCCACTCTCCGTATCTGGTTAAGTTTTTGCAAATTTCAAATGAAACAATATGTACCAAAAGGATATGTGTTATAAGTTATTCTTACTATTGCACAAGAGGAGGCAAACTTCAGATACCACCACTCTCTGAGTCCCAGTAAAAACTTTAGGACAAAAACTAAACAAAAATATATCATTTTCATTGTCTTAACAGCCATACTAGCCCATTTACCTACATTCAGCCCTTTGAACTTGTCCTGAAAACATTTTTTTTTCCTAATCAGTATTTACTGCAGGAAAGTATCTACTTCCAGACTTGTCCTGGAGCCTGGAGCTACCATATAGCTTCATGCCAAAGGCCAGATGATGTGTTGCCTGGGTTAGTGCGAAGGGGAGCAGGGTTGGCAGGACATCACTGGAATTCAAGATAGGATCATGTCTGCAAGGAACGTATATCTTTGGATCTCTCTTATCTCATATTGCCCCTGTATGTATTTCTTTCAACTTCCATATTATACTGACTTCCCTCTCTGAGCAAGTACCTACTTACTCTTAAGTGTTATCGTCCAGTTCTTGCACCAATGGGTCTCCTTAGCCTTGAGAGAAGTCATCCATTCAATTCTGTTTGCAATATATGTATAGCACTATATCAGATGCCCCACAAAAGGGAAGGGAAAGCACTCAAGATGTCTATAATCTGAAGGTGGAACTCATATGCCTGTAGATGACATAATGATAGCACAGCAGAGCACACTAGGAGAAAACAGGCTCTGCTTATGATTTAAAACCTCCAAACTTTCTAACAGCCTCCCAGAGTATTATAATCAAAGCCACCCATTTTTGACGGCATTCCTACTTTGAATAGAAAGAATATCAACACTCTGTGGGTGAAAATTCCAATTTTCAATTTTTATTTCCAGTACAGAAAAATCCACCAGAGAATAACAGGCTAAAAACTAATTATACATGGAGGATTCCATTAGATTACATCAGCCTAAGTGACTGTAGTATTAACATATGTTTCTAAATTGATTTTAATAAGGTTTAATTACTCATAATATGTTATATTCTGTGTGGGAAGATTACAACTATTTTCTGATCTATTTACTTTATAAGAATACAGTTCCATTAAATAGATCAGCATTATTAAACGGTGTGGTGCGCACCGTCTGGGGGATGGACACACTTGAAGCTCTGACTTGGGTAGGGCAAAGGCGATATACGTAACCTAAACATTTGCACCACTGTAATACGCTGAAATTTTAAAAAGTAAAAAATTAAAATAAATAAATAAATAAAGTGCTTTGAAGAATGACTGGTACATAGTAAGAACAGAACAGATAATTCATTGTATTCCTCAGACATTGACTTAGCCCCTAGCATGTGCCACGTGTCATCAATTCTTCACTAAATTAAACTAAGTCATTGCTCTGGAAAGGCCCCAAATTCAGAACTGGAGGAAATCACTGAAATATGAATAACATTGAGTTTGATAAGTATGATGATAAAGGTATAGAACACTGTGGCCTCAATCAGAAGGGAGGAATCCGCTTAGCTGACAAGGGAAGGGGAGGTTCATTTGAGAGAGCATGCTGTCCTCAGACACGTGGATGACAAGGAGTTTATGAGACTTCAGTCTGTGTCAGCCCTGTGCTTGGCCCTGAAATACTATACTGGTTCAGGATCTCTCCTTATCAGTAGAACAGAATTTAGCAATAAACAATAACACAAACCCTATTAATGGTTTTGCTACTTTCCAAGCTGCTGTTATTCATTCATTTATTCATTTGTTCTTTCATCTCTTCATCAAATATTTACAGAGTATTTGCACTGTTTCTGTGGATTTCAAATCCATGGATTCAACCAACTTAATGGAAAAAATTGGTGAGGCTGGGGAAAGGATGGGTAAATCTCTACTGAACATGCACAGACTTTTTTTCTTGCAATTATTTCTTAAAAAATACAGCATAACAACTATTTACATAGAATTTACATTGTGTCTGGTATTATATGTAATCTAGAGATGACTTAAAGTATACAAGAGGATGTCCGTAGGTTACATGTGAATACTATACATCATTTTATATAAGGGACTTGAGTTTCTGTGGGTTTTAGTATGGGAAGGGGGTGTCCTGGAGGATTATACATGCAAGTGCTAGGCACTCTATAACAGAATTAATAATCAAAGTTATTTATTCTATTCTTTTGGAGCTTATAATAGACAATAACAAGCAAATAAATAATTTAACAACTGGAAAAAAATTAACAAAAACCCATAAACATGTTCTTGCAAATATAATCTAGTCTATGGAGCAAGAGAAAGGAGGAACAGTGGGAGAAAACAGGGTAAGCCCACTTGAGTCATTAACATCTGCCTCTTCAGGGCTCATGTTTACATTGGGGCATGAAAGAGGAGGAGGAGTGAGGAAAGAAGAGCAGGAGGGGACAGAAATGGCAGGAAGAGACCTCCGGGGCAGAGGAGGGGGTATGCCAAGGCCCTGAGATGGGAACGAAGCTCACTCAATGGAAAGGCAGCCAGCCAGGGGCGGCTGACGAGGTGACACAAAGTCCTCACTTGAATTGACATTTATTTCAAAATGTCCTCTCTTCGGCTCAAGAGAAAGTAATGCCAGAGTAACTCAAATAATATGAACAACAATAAGGCAATACTAGCCCTGACAGACACCTAAGGGAGGAGGCAAACCCAGATAAAGTGGATTGTCTCCACCAGTGCACTGGCTTTCTCTGCCTCTGGCTCTACTGCGAGCTCCTGAGATCATCTGGAGGGAAGGAATCTCGATTCAGTACGTAAATGCTGTCTTTGCTGTGGCAGAAATATCAAAAATATTCACACTTTGTCATCTGTTAGGCAAATACTGTGCGTCGGGCGCTGTCCATGGTGCCTCCTTCCTTCGCTGCAAGACGGGTGATGCACGAGCCAGACCATGGCGCTGCTCTGCCTGGAGCCGGCTGACGGCCTCTGATCTTCAGAATAAACGCTGAAGTCCTTTTGCTGATTTCAAGACACTAGATGAACTGTCTCTTCTCTCTCATCTCTGACTACTCTCCCTCACTCACTTCGACCACTCCAGCTCTGCCGTTTCCTGAACTCACCAGGAAAGTGGTGCCTCAAAGCCTTTGCATCTACTACTGACTCTGCTTGAAACCCTTTTTTTGTCCAAATGACACGGTGGCTCCGTCCCTTATTTCTTTCAAATCCTTTCTATGAATATATCGGTGAGGCCTTCCCCACCCATCCCATCTAAATCTCACCCAGCCCTGACCATCTGCATACCTGCTTTTTCTCTCCATATCATGTACTCTTTCTATAAGATGTCCTTAATCTCCAGGAAGGCAGGGATTTTTGTCTGTTTTGTTCACTGCTGTGTCCCTAGCTCCTAGAATAGTGCCACAGTAGGCATTCAAAGTTATTTGATGAAAGAATCTCATTTAATCCTCACAAGGCAGCATGCAATGACTAGCTAAAAGTGATTGTGATTTAGCTTTCATAAAGTCACAAAAATCACTTCACTACAATTTAGAATCTAGTATTGATGAATATAAATACCCATAAAATAAACTCAATTGTATTAATAAGTGTTGACAGTTTTTCAATCTCATGAAACAAAAATCAATTACATAATTTATTATAGCTAGTAATTTTCCTTGCTATTAAACATACACTATTCGCATTGTGATGATGTTATATCCATTGATTGCATTTCAATTTGAAGTTTGAAAATATAGTATTAAAGTTCAAAGTTATGGATAAAATTTCAATTTTATTCTTAAAAATTGATATCTTGTTTTTGGGGGTTATGATACAAACTATGAATTTTAATGAATTACATATTCAAAGTATAAAAAGAAATTGGTCTCAACTACATTTCATTTTGCTACCATTTAAAGTTTTAAATGCAAGCCTAGATTGCAAAGAAAGAAGGTTTTTCCTTCCCTGTTCTTCTTCTGTAATAGATAAAATGCAAAATAGAGCAAAATTGAAATAAATATAATTAGCCAGACAGATATGTCTCCTTGCTAACGTTATGGTGTTTAAACTTCCCATCTTTGATATTTATTTTGAATTTGTTGTCTTCAGCCAGAATCCTCTCACCTTCCGTGACACTTGAAAAGACTACACACTAAAATGCTCCTGTGTGGGCTTTTTAATTAGCTATTTGTCTTTGATAATAAAATGTGTTACTTTTATTCTATTGTTGAACTCTAGACTCTATTCTCCATGAGAATGCCACCCTTTTTTTTGGGACAAAAATCCTCAGTCACTATATTCCTTCTGGCTGTAGTTATATGCAGTTGGATCTTAGAAGTTCTCTTCCAGAACATAACTAGAGGGGTCAAGATGTCAATCAAGGCAAGGTGGCTAAGGCAAGTGTGAGTAGATGGGTATACTACTCTTGAGTCTACAGAGTAAAATACTGAGCAAGAGCAGCAGTGGAAACAGAGTGAGTGACCTCAGTGCATGGAAGGAGGAGGCCATGTGCCCATGTGCCTTTGCACTTGATGTCTTTCTTGGGCATTCTGATGTATGGAGCATACGGGTACAGGACTTTGGGGTCCATCCTCAGTTGCTGACATTCTCTTGGCTTACAAAAAGATTCCAGGTAAATAAAGTTTAGGCTTCAATTAAAATGATGGAAAACAGGGTTCAGACAGGGCTCAGTGGTCCCAAATCAGAAAAAAGCACCTTTCAAAACTATAGCATTTCAAAATGATAAAAATTAATCTGTAAAATTCTAATGTTAACATCACTTTATAACCTGATCAAAATCCATAACAATGTGATGCTTTTTTTGTGTGTGACAAACTCTTTTCCAATGATATAAATATTCTTTACCAACACAGGTACATCCCTTTTCTAGCAAACATTGGTATTTTACTCTGAAAAGTAAATAATGAAGCTTTGTGAGAATGAGCATTTTACAACTAAGTTTTTCTAAAGGCTTTTCATAAAAAAAAATTCTTACAGAGGTTAAATATTACAACATGTTTTAAAAAATAGAACAGTTCAGCATTTTACTAAGTGATTTTCTTTCAGTGACATATTAAGAAATATATTTAAAACACAATTTGTAATCTTATATAAACAGTGTGGGCTTTAATACATACCAGAGAAGTTCATTTTGTATTACAGAAAAGTTGCCTGTTTGCTAATTTTAATTTTCTATATAAAACAGTAGCTTCCATATAGATATGAGAACCAGCTTGCTTACCACAATCCTCTTCTGCTCTGCATATAGAGGTGAGGGTTGCACTTTAGAGTAGGGGAGGATCCAGGACACTTAGTCCCAGCCAAGCTGTCCTGTATCTGTTTTTCTTTGGATAAATTACATAATATTACTGGGGGGCTTACCTACCTCACTTACAAAGTTATAGAAAGAATGCTTGCCTGTCCTCCTTACCACCCAGAAAATTCTGAAGCAGAATACAAATGTTAAATATTAACATGATTATTGCCCACAGAGTCCCTTCCTGCTTTCATAGTGTGACCACAGCCTCAAGTCTCCATCCAACTTCTAACCGGAGGGTATAGAAGTTCCTAAGAAGATGGACCTTAACTGGCAATAAAAGGCACTAGATGTTTTACCTTCTAAATTCAAAAGCACAACTACTGAGATTGTACTTGCTATGTCACCACAGAGTTGGCCAAAGGGTTTATTTCAGAAAAGAAGTTCTGAAAAATCCCACCTCATCTGGTCTATATAAAGAAACCTGGGGGTAAGAGGTAATCCCAGGCTGAGATCATGAAGTTATAATTATTTGTTATGGGCTGAATTGTGTCCTCCCACCAAAATTCAAAATTTGACATCCTAATCCCCAGTACCTCGGAATGTGACTGTATTTGGAGATAGGGTCTTTAAGGGGGTAATTAAGTTAAAATGAGGTCATTAAGTTGGGACCTAATTCAGCATGACTGGTGTCCTTAAGAGATGAGGAAATTTGGACACAGAGAGGTACAGAGGAAAGACCACACAAAGAAAAAGGGAAAAGACAGTCATCTACAAGGCAAAGAGAGAGGCCCCAAAAGAAATCAAAGTTGTTAACACCTTGATTTTGGATTTTTAGCTTTCAGGACCATAAGGAAATAAATTTCTATTGTTTAAGCCATGCAGTCTGTGGTACTTTGCCATGGCAACCCAACTAATACACTATACCTTCATCTTTCTCCCCCCATGGGAGACAGAGATGCTGTGGACCTTGTACTTTTTTTTCCCTCAGAGAATGTGCCAAAATCTTTCCCCCACCAGGTAGGTCAATGGTCACTGGCCTAAAGGCTGCTGAGTCACTGAACTCGCATAGCACCTGAGTATTTGATGCTGCCAGGTAAAAAAGTAGTGGAAGACGGAGGGTGGAGCTGAAATGGACCCCGCCAAGGGCAGCCTGCATTCCCACCACTTGGTGTGAAAAGAACACTTGAGTCTTCTATGGATGGGGGCAGGTCAACTTGGAACTGCCTCTCCTATGTTAAAGGGGACACTGAAGTCAGAACTGCCACCAAGCTGGTGATCAGAGATAGTCCGTTTCCTCCTTCCATCATCAAGGAGGCGGTTGGAGAGGGCAGACTACGTCCTTCCTTAAACACTCCATTCCTTTCCTCGGGCAGCCCATTTTCCAAGTCTGGCTCATGAAGGAGGATAAGTGAAAATATTTTAATAAGAAGTTTAGAATATAGAAATCCACTGACTGGCCGACATTTTAAACTAGATTGAGGGGCAACAAAAGAGTTTTCTGGTCAGAATGAGAAATTTGGGGCCCACAAAGGGTGTGCAGTCTTGTGACTCCAGCAAGTTGCATGCTGTGTGTACCTGCTGTGAAGCTCCCCAGTGAAAACCACTTCATGAAAATGAAATATAGCAGAGTTGTGTGGCAGATATTTCATTCAAACCTAATAAATTCTCTCTCATCCTCAGCATGTTTTTCAAAATTTTATAATTCACCTCACCCTTCTAATTCCATCGTTAAATTTCCATCTCTCCTCTGCAGTGGACTAGCAGAGTGATCCTGAGCAAGTCCCTTAACCTCTCTGACATCGCTTCATCTTTAAAATGGGGACAATAATACCAGCCACAGGATGGTCAAAGAACAAACGATAGAGAGCATTTAATATCAAGTCTGACATATACTATCTTATATTCTGAAAAGACTAATCTATCAATGTTATCCAAACATGGATACCCATGTACCCACACAAGCTACCCATCCACAAAATACATGGTACCCAACTCAGAACACGTAACCTGAAGTCCATGTCAATTGTCACCTCCTCTTTGAGATCTTTCTTTTCCTTTTTTTTTAATTTCAGCATATTATTAGGGTACAAATGTTTAGATTATGTATGTTGCCCTTGGATGCCCCCCCGAGTCAGAGCTTCAAGCGTGTCCATCCCTCAGATGGTGCACATTGCACTCATTATGTATGTATATACCCATCCCCTCCTCCCCCTCCCATCTGCCTGATGCCCAATAAATGTTATTTCTATATGTCCACTTATGTGTTGATCAGTGAAACCAATTTGCTGGTGAGTACATGTGGTGCTTATTTTTCCATTCATGGGATACTTCACTTAGTAGAGTGGGTTCCAGCTCTATCCATGAAAATACAAGAGGTGCTATATCGTCATTGTTTCTTATAGCTGAATAGTACTCCTGAGATTTTTAATTTTGATGAAATCCAGTGACGTTTTTCTTTTATTAAAAGTTTGTTTCCTCTCTGTAAGAAATCTTTGCACATCTACAGATCATAAAAATAGCTCCTGTA
>CAUYRT010086028.1:0-21094 GCA_963574885.1 Lepilemur ruficaudatus | reverse complement strand
GGCAACACAGTGAGACTCTTGTCTCAAAAAAACAAAAAAATCGAAAGTAATCTAATATCCTTCCCCTTAATGACTTGGGTCTTTTTATGTTGATACCCAGTGAATTTTCTTCTTTAAAGTCCAGTAATTTTTCATAGATGTGTCTACATGTTGGTCATTTCTGAATCAACTTATCCAGGTGTACAACATGTCCTTTCAAAATGTAGTGGTAAATTTTTTGATTTCAGGAAATTTTCTTGAGTTTTAATTCTTAGTATTTGTTAAGTTTTACTGCTTTGTTTCTTCAGAGACTCTTACTATTTGCATGTTAAAACTTCTTTGCCTATCTTTAATAGCTGTCAATTTCTCTGGAATGCTTCTTAATCTATTTTTCTTCATTTCTCTTTGGTTAAAATTATTTTCT
The DNA here is from genome assembly GCA_963574885.1 of Lepilemur ruficaudatus. Taxonomy (NCBI): domain Eukaryota; kingdom Metazoa; phylum Chordata; class Mammalia; order Primates; family Lepilemuridae; genus Lepilemur; species Lepilemur ruficaudatus. The sequence goes on along the minus strand of CAUYRT010086028.1, from coordinate 20,691 downwards.
GCTATTCTATTTCTCTGAAGAATTTTTCTATTATGTTTAGGTTTCTCATTTAGGCTTCATTTTTTTTTTTAATGATTTTCTTCTTTTATTCTTTCCCAGGGTAGCACCACTTTTAGAAGTTTTCCTTATTCAGATTTATTTTGCTCTTTCATATCTGTACCATTCACTTAATTTCTCTAGGTTTGTTCTGAAACATTAGGTTATAGTTTCATTTGTTTTCTGGACATTTCTTTCTGGCATGCTTTCACTGTCTGCAGTACTATTATATAGCTCCTTATTTTCCTCTTATAAAAACTCTGTGGGGAATTTGACTATGATCCTTGTCTGTTGTTTATTTTTATGTAAAATAAAACACTTTTGGGAAACTGGAGAAACTTTTCAGGCTTCTTGAAGAGTTTGCTTCTATTTTCATGAAGGATACCAAAATGCAGACTCATGCATAAGATCTCCTATGCTTTTTTCTTCTCCCACCTTCATCTGACTTTTTTCCTTTGCCCCCCATTGTCTCCATCCTGCTTAATCTGGATTCTATACCCAGCAGTGCCTCCTTAGTGCAGGGCTCTGACTGGGAAGGTAGCTTAAACTGGTTAGTTTTGAGAATTCATAGGGATTAGATGGCTCTAACTCCTTCAGAACTGTGCTCTCCATGGAACTCAAAACCATCTCTTTAGCTTCAGCTGCTATTCTCAAACTTGCTTGCCACACTTCCCACTGAGTCTTTGTTAGCTATCCTGAGGTTCTCCTATTCTTAGGACCATCAGACACCCTCTTGCTTCCAATTGCACAAATGCTGATACCACATAGGTCTTGTAATGATCAGAGATTTGCTCCCACCCACTTGTATTTGGTTCTGCAGGGACACTGTTCACCTAGGCTTGCAGATGTTGCCTGTGAGTTTTTGGTTTTGCTGACCTAGCTGCTCTGTTTTCAGAGAAAATTGGGGAATTTAAAAAACTATGCCCCGCTGTCATCTTCCTAGAACATAGACATTCTTTCAGAGATACACTTAACAAGTATCCCTAAAATCTAAGATAATGAATACAAATCTATTTGCTTCTAACTGGATTTTGAATGAAGGCACTACAGTCTAACAAACTGAACCCTACAATGTGGCTACACTCAGGTTTCCCCTAATCTTTTCTATAAGTATTAAATGTTCTCTTATATAATACACAAGCATAATGTAATCTGCATTAATTGCTTCCACTTAGAAATTAGAAACTTAAATGATAAAACTACGAAATGTAAAAACAGAAAAATAATGAGGAACTTCTAAAACAGTATGAAAAAAATTTATTAAAGCAACCGTAAAGATTAAGATATTTAATTTCAGGCATTAGTAGGATGGCAAAAATTGTTCCTTGCGCAAGTATTTGTTGAGGCCTTCATGTGTCCCAGAAATCCTGCTACACAGACACAGGGCATACAAAGAAGATAACCATAACCCCTGACCTTCAGAAACTATCAGACTAGCTAGGACATAAAGCCTGTAAACATGCACAAATGCCATTAAAGCATTAAACAAAAATCATTTGCTAGAAAGAAATAATCCTAGGAGAATACCCACCAAACTATTCAGAAAAGGGCAGTGCTTGTCACTTTTTACTTTATGCATTTCTAAAGCATTTAAACTTTTTCCTCCACTGAGTATACATTATCACTTTTATATTATTCAGAATAAAAGATTCTTTTTGCCTGTTGCATTAGAGTTTTATTTTTAACTATAATACTCAATGCTGACAAGAATATATTAAAAGAGATATTACTGTAACACTAGTGAGTACAAACTGGTAACATATTGCCAAATAGCTTCTCTGAAAAGTTGTATCAAGACCTTTAATGTTTTTCAAGCCCTGTAACTCAATCGTTACACTCCTAGGGATCAATTAAGAAAGTAATTTAACATACAGCCAAACATTTAGGCACAGAAACAACTTAATGCCCAAGAATAAGATATCTAACTTAACTAGGAAATAAGCATACAATGAAAGGGTCAAATAAGAATACTTTTAAACAAATGTCTAAAGTAGTTAATCCTCAAAAACTGTTATAGTTCTCAACATTCTAGATGTGTGCCAAGTTCAAAGTGACAGCAGATCACTTTCTGATGACATAGGGAAATGTTTATAATATGATGTTAGTCAATATGAATATAAAACAAATTTTACCCAAGCATACCATCTTGCATGGCTATTCAGGATGCTCTCAATTAATTAAAAATGGCATAGAAAAGTAAAATGAAGGGAATGTACCATAGTGCAGTTGACAGTATAAGTCTGGGTATGTTTCCTTGTACTTATCCATATTTTAATAAATTTCCAGATACAGAAAACACCAGACACACACGACCACATGAAGAGCAACTCCACAAAGAGGCAAACTGGCAATAGGTACCAAAATATTAAAATGTACACACTTTTTGATTCTCCCAATGTACCCGGCATACAATGGGATTAAAGAAACTGGGTTTCGGTGTTTTTTTTTTTTTTTTTGGTAATTTACACATCTGATTTCTAGTTTTTCTGTAATAAATACGCCCTCTTTCTGTGATCGTTGGAAACTAACTGTTCTGTAATGAATGCACCACATTTCTGTGATCACTGAAAAAGTATAAAAATTTTGCCCTACAAAGTTCACATTTTAAAATGAGTTAGAGAATCTAAAATCAAAAACTCTGCTGCAAATGGTTTTAAGCACTTAATATATTTATATATATGAATTATGACAAGGAAAAAATGAACAAATTGGTACATTTTAAAATAAATTTCTGTGGTTATTTATCTTCAAAAAGCTATATAGTTCTGTATGCCTACAGAACTATTTCACATTTTAAAGTGAATACTGTATTACTATTGTTAAAAAATTTTTAGTTGTTAAAGAAGCTCATTTCAACAAAACAAAGAATGGTATTACCCAGACTGGTATATAGCAGTGTATCAACTGCTATATCCAGATTTTCCCAAAAATGTTCCATAGGATATTAATGGATATAAATAAAAAAGGATGTGAGGTCCCTTAATCAAATAAATTGAAGAACGCTAGCTTAAGAGGCATTTATTTTCTTTATATAAAAAATAAATTTATTTGTTTACATAAGAGCCTTTATGTTAATGTTCATAGTAATCTCTGAGGCAGTGCTTTTTCCAAACCTAATCACAGCAGTGATTCTACATCCCAGATAAAACTGAATTTGGTTACTTACTGACTCAAGGGGGTAAAGAGAGGCTCCTAGGTTCCCCAAAGGATAGTTTGCTTGGGTAGAATGGTGTCACTAGTCACTAAGAGGACTGAATGGGAGGGGAGGAACGACATGCAGGAGGGACATCAGGTAGCAATTATAATACTGTAGTGTGGAGCTCCGGTGAGAAGAATGGGACACAGATATTTAACACTGGCATATAGGTGCCAGCTGAAGCCATTACTGTGAATGCTATTACCCAGAAAGCGTTTCTCTTATTTTCATTCTACATGCCCTGAATTCAACAGGTAAGGCTTAAAAATTTATCATAAACCTCCATGGCATCATTTATTTGTTTACATATCTACCTCTTCCTCCAACTTGTTCCTTGATCCCTAAGCACAGGGATTCTTGTAGGCAGAGCACTTATTAAAGTACCTTATACAAAGCAAATGCTATCCAAGTAAATGTTTGTTCACAAAACAAACATTTTTTATTCCAAAAATCCAAAGAAAATCAAAATATACCTCATTTTCTAACTACAGGGTGCCCCAAAAGTCACCATACAAGGGGAAATGGGGAATTGTAGCTCAATGTACTTTTATTCACAAAATATTTCTTACAAAATTTTACCTTTGTATGGAGACTTTTGGGATACACTGTATATTTAAAAATATATAAGAAGACCCTCAAACAAGTACAGAAACACCTATGTATACACATGTACTAGAGATATGTGAAAATTTGCCTTTGGATTGGTGTTCACTAAAAATCTCTTTTTTCTATTACCTTCCAGGTTTACTGAGTCATTGCGAAATAAAAATTATATATATTTAAGGTGTACAACATGATTTTTGATACACATGTCCAATGTGAAATGATTACCACAATCAAAAGACAATCAACTTATCTGTCACTTCACAGTTGCCATAAAAATCTATTAGTAAGCTTTCACTTTGAAAGACCAATCGGCCAGTGCCTACACTTCAACATCCTTTTGCAGCCTCCCTGAACTTGTGCCTCATTAATGGAATGGGATGAGGGAGTAAGTGACCATCACATGCAACCAACATAACAAAGTCAGTACCATGAACAATGCCTGGAGGGAAAAACAAGGCCTGGGGAAAGCAGAACAGTTGCTTTCAAATATGCATAAGCATACTAGAAATAACTTTCAGTGAAAAACTGAAGAGTTTTTATGTGTTAAAATTCTATCAGTTGAAATATAATAAATGTGTGCATAGTAATACAAGAGCAAACTACTGCATTAATTAATGATTATGAAAGCTGTTAATCTTATGTTCAAAAATAATTATTAACTTTCAAATTGTTAGAAACGAAAATACATCCACAGCTAATACACAGAGAGCTAGATCTTTCTTGGGTTACTTTTTTTCTTTGTAAGCCTATAAATGTTGATAATTTTTGAAGAATACAAAGCCAAATAAGCGACTAGACTTTATTATACCTCTAATACGTAGAATGTGTTCTAGCTAGCATTCAAAAAATTAAGTAGATAACTTTTATCAACTGTATTTACTCTTCAGTTATTTAATTCCATTGAGGCCATAACCTTTCCAAGAAAAAGAGATATTTGGGAACCCTCCATATTTTGTGAGGATAAACAGCAACTTTGCAACTCCAAAACTTCATGAGGAAAATCTCCAAAATCAGTGATATTCATAGATAAATCTATGAGATACCAAAAAATACTTTGTACCTCTACTGACCTCAGCAGAAACTGAGCATCTAACTTGGTACAGCCAACGTGCAGCGCAGTGCCCTAGGAACCATCCGGGTGCAGACGATGCTGAGAAACTGTTCTGCACCAAAAGGTCAAACTTATAAAACCTGACAACAAAAACTGTTCGTAAAATTCTCAACATGTTTCTGTAAATATTCCTACTTGTTTTTCTATCATGATGATATTCAGCCTCAGTACCATGTTGGTTTTAACCATCAGCCACTCAGCCAGAATGTGTACCTGGCGTACCTCTAATATATATGTACAGGCAAATATACACGTGCACGCCTGTGTGCGTGCATGAGAGATGCGTTATGGAGAAGACTACTCAATCACCTTTGACGTACAAAGAATTACCATCGGTCTTACGAATAGCAAGTTCCAAACGAATGTATGTAAAGTATTACAGGATCTATAATTTAATTTACAAATACTGTTAAGCACGTTTCTTCATACAAAATAGTACACCTGAAACAGTACTCTTAAAAATGACATTCTAAAGTAAAATGAAAAACCATAATTTTTTTCCTTTAGAAAATTCAGATCACCAAAAATAAAAACCAATCACAAAACTACACCAAAAATGTAATTAGCTATCCATTCAAGATTTACATAATTAATTCTTTTCCAATCAACAATCACATTTTCAAACATTAATTTATAAATATAATCAAATAAGACTATCTCTGACACAGTATATGATGTAAGTCACTTGGTTCAACAAAATGCCTCACAATCTGGCCTAATTTAGAACATACAAGTTTAAAAGTTAGTAACACTTTATCCATTAGCTGGTTACTACATTTTCAAGAGTTTGAGCATAGCCATATATGGAATGGCCTCCAGTTTTCCACGTATGAAAAAAATCATCTCAATTAATTATAAAGCAATCAAAACTGTTCTTTCAAAAATGACTTCATACTGCTTCTCCTTATAAATACAAATGACAAAGGATGAAAAGGAAGGAGAGAAGGAATGAAAAAGAGGGTTGGTAGAGATGTAGGGAGGAAGGGAACAAGCAAAAACAAAATCCCAGACCACGTTTTTTTTTAAGGAATCATACATACGGATGTAATATACTTAATTGTCGAAGTCTCATTAAAGATATCCTATTAATATCTACTCCTGTAAACAGTTTGCTATATTCTAATAGGGATCTGGGGGAGACATGCATTCATCCATGAAAGTGACTATTTTATTTGACTTATTAACAGAAATATCTCTCTTTCCACCAAAGTATTGGCCAACCTTGCAAAGTTCAAGTACTAGCAATTACCATATTGTATTTATATTACCACTACAAATCAATAATTATCAAACTGAGTCCCAAAGTCAAGTTTAATAAATATTTCAACTATCTTTGCATTATGATCTAAAATTCCTCCCACTACTCGCTGTTTAACAGAAAGTTCCCCCATTCAAAACACACCATCAGTTCCCACACATTCTCTTAGCCATATTTTTACTGTATTTCAAAACTTGAGTCACCTGTATGCATCGTCTTCTTTCAAGTCTCATATCATCCTGATGGGGTGGGGGAAGGGAGGGAAGAGTCCAGCGGCAAAACTATAACACTGTGTGAAGAAAAACAGATTATGATAAGAGATAATGATGCAAAACAATTACTCCTAATTGAGGAATATCTAATGTAACTACAATCCCCAAAACATATAGGTAAAATTACTTCAAATTTTCAAAATTCGTTTTCTAACATTTAAGCTTACTTGAAAATAATTTTCCTTAGTCTTCATTAATCAAAATCAACTATACATAAAATGTATTTAGTTGTCTGGAAAAAGAAAAACAGTTTTAAAATGTGCCTACTGTCACTGAAAATTTCAGGCATTTCTAGGTATCAAATATACCTGAATATTCCACTGTTCTATAGAATTTATCTGGGGAAAAAAACTTTGTAATCTTCATCAATTCACAAATCAATATGCATGTGAATTCACTTTTTACAGTGATTTACTATCAAGGCAGAGTTACGTAATCAAGTTACTTTATACAAAACATAACACGTAAAGCTACCAACGTTATTTATTAAGTTTGGAGACACTTCTTAACAACTGCTCCCCAAGTCTACAAGCTTTCTTTTGCTCTCCAAGCAGCTTCTTACTCTACTGCAATTTTTTTTCTAGTATCTTTTTCTGAGAAGATTTATTGCAATTCTATTGCAGTACTTCCTAATTATTGCTTCCATTGGTATTTCATGACTAACCAGCCAAGTTCTACAATGACATACGGGAAGTAAAGGTAACCTCAGTGAGAACTGAGTAATCTCAGTGAGAACACATGATAACAGCAGAAGAGGCAAAATTAAGTACAGGTTGAGTCAAAACTTTATTTTTTGAATTGAGTCTGTGGAATCCAATGAATATTCCAAAGGAAACAATGTTGCTTATGTTGGCCAAATCCCCATGTAAGTCAAAAGAAACTATTGATTCCAAAAGATTTTACTGGTCAAGGGCACCAGGGACCCTGCAGAAGAAATACAGACACTCACCCAACTCTAGACCCTCTAAACAAATTCTAAAATATATTGTTTTCCTTTGTTAGCATTCTCTTAATTCCTGGTACCTGTAATTCCCAAAATTTTATATTATGACATCTCAATCACCCTGCTTAATAATCCTTTTCTCTAAGTAGTTCTACATTCCTAAATTACTATCCAAAGCTCCTATTGCCTCAGTGGAGTTCATTCATCTCAGTTAGGTGATAAGAAGAAATCGACCAGACTGTAATAAGTCACATTATTATTTGCAATTTCCAAAAAGAAAGCTAGTTAGGCCAAATAAACCTCTTACTGGTAGAATTCCAAGTAGTGTTGCAAAACTGCTAAAAAAAAAAAAAAAAATCAAAAACAAAAAAAAAACCCCACTACTCCAGTAGTTTAAAAAAAAACATTTTTAGTCAAGTGGGTCAAAAGAGAGGTTTGAGTCTATATATACTGCCCAAAATATTTCTGCTTTTCACTTAGATTTCTTCTATTTTTGAACCCTCAGGTTCTTTAAAAGTTCCAAATCTATACTCCAAATAACAGCAACAGTAGACATTCAATGGAAGAGAACCTCAGGGACAGAAATTTAAATGTGCAAATTATTTTTAAATTAGGAATTAACTGTGTCCAGAAATTATTACCTATATTCCAGATTCCATTTCTGAAGAATTACCTTTCCAATTCAGACACTGCTATGGTATCAAGTAAAGCCTTAGACATGGAACCAACTGGTACTCAATTTGGGTTGTATATGGATGGATGGATGAACATTAAAGTTGGATAGTTTTATTTTGTAAAAATAGTAACTGACTCAAAATTAAATTATGTTTACTCCAAATACACCATTTTCTAATAATTTTTCCCCAAAAACTGATTGTTCTTTAATTCCGGCATGGACTACTGGGAAAGAAAATATAAATTCAATCTCTATCTATGAACTATATATATATAATCAAATTCTTGAGGCTCTCAACATATTCTTCACCTATAAAATGTTACAATGTTACTATACACCTTGCCAACTTGAATAATTTCAACAGAAATAAATATTACTGATATAAAACTATACGGAATCAAATAAGATATTAATATTTGTTTTATTTTATTAAGTTGTTAGAAATTAACAGATTTCATTACTGTTTCAAATACCTAAAAGTAAAAAATATACAACAAAATTTTCTGACACCTTTTTGAAACATCATCCATTAATCACTATTCATTTGAAAAACAGACTTTGTAGCAAAGGGTAAAGTATCTCCATGAGTTACAAAATTCGCTGTTGACTTACATAGCAACTAAATCATCATATACTGAGTAATGATCAACTCCAGAAATCTTGACCTTGTATTACTTTAACAAAAATTCTAGCAATATTCCATAAATTCTTCCTTTAGGATCGTCACTTTTGGGAAAAAAAATGTATCAGGTCAGTGTTTTATGACAATAAGTACGTAATTCCAAACACCAAATGTGCTTTGCATACAAAACTATAGATACAATTTTCTCCCTAAAGAACCTTAAAAATCTAAGTCATATTTTAAATTGTTTTGAGAAAAATGTATAGTAAATTTTTCATCTTTTTCCCCAGAAATGGAGTCATTCGCAAACTATGGAGTAAAATTAGATGCCAATGAAAAATATCTATCTTTACCCCAGGAACCTCTCATACCTTTTTTTTTTTTTTTTTTGAGACAGCGTCTCAATCTGTTGCCCGGGCTAGACTGAGTGCCGTGGCGTCAGCTTATCTCACAGCAACCTCAAAAACCTGGGCTCAAGCAATCCTTCTGCCTCAGCCTCCCGAGTAGCTGGGACTACAGGCATGCGCCACCATGCCCAGCTAATTGGACATTTTCATCAGTCCTAAAAGGTTTGAGTTGAAAACAGAATTCTGTCAAGAATTGTAAAGAAATTTTCACTTCTTTCTGAGTTAGGGAACCCTCTATACCGTCATGAAAAAAATCAGGCCTGGTGAGGCCTTTCCTAGATCTCATCAGTGGCCCCTCAGAGGAGGGGAGGAGCTAGGAGGATGTATCCTCAGAAGAGGAAGAGCACCTGAGGGTTTCCTTTCCTTTGTAACCACCTTTCCTTTGTTCCAAGCTCAGTGTAGAAAAGTGTTGCCCCATGGCAAAGCCTGGAAAGCAGAGTAGTGAAGCTGGGTTTTGGTAGCTATGCTAAAGTGAAGATAAAGTGGCCAAACCTCAGTTGAAGTGAGAGACAAGGAAGTTTTTCCAAGATTGGCACAGAGGAAGAGGCTATTTTATAAACAGGATAAGTGAATAGCAATAGGTTGGCCATGAAGAGCTGGGCTATGACACTCCTGGATTCAAACCCACGCTCAACCACTTAACAGCTCTGTGGCCTTGGGAAAAACTCCTTAACCTCTCTGTGCCTCCGTGTTCAAATTTGGATAAAAACAATGTCTGAAGGCTGGGCATGGAGACTCACACCTGTAATCCCAGCACTTTGGGAGGCTGAGGCGGGAAGATCACTTGTGGCCAGAAGTTCGAGACCAGCCTGGGCAATAGCAAGACCCTATCTCTACAAAAAATAAATAAATAAAACAATGCCTGACTCCTAGAAATATGAAGATTAAATGGTCTCATACAGATAAAGCTCTTAGCACAGTCCCCAGCAGCTAGGAAGCACTCATTATAGATTACCTATAATGGAAATGATAATTACTATATCAGCAATTTCTCTTATTAAATAATTTTTAAATTAGCATATTACTAATAATAAGTTATTATTAAATGATTACTGTTAATAGTGAGGACTCAGAACGGGGCTGGCCTCTTCCAGTTTTTTCATCCTCCTGATTCAGTGAAAATATACTAGTGTGAGCAGACTTTCTCTCCTCCTGAGTAACTGTTAGCTCTTCTCTCTAAACCGTGTAGCCTAATTTCTGGGGAAAGGTTTGAATAGTCTGACATGTTTGTTAAATTTTAAAATAAACTTCACAGATCTTGACTGTGTGGACCAAACCTAGTCTGAATGTTGTGTTTGCATGAAGATAATAAATGTCTAACTTAAACAGCCCTCAGTGTACTTAGATAATTGTAAATAAATGTGTAGTAAAGAACTTTATAGTGAGGGTGGGGATTCGTTTTCAATCCAAATAAAACTGTGTTCCAGATTGAGGTTTTCATTTTCTGAGGATTTCAAGCATCTGTCCTTACTGAGGGCTTTTGTTGTTTCAGGTGCGATTGCTGGTATAGTCGATCAGCCAATGCAGAACTTCCAGAAAACATCCGAGGCACAGGCTTCAGCAGGACACAAGGCCAAAGGTGTGATCTCTGGTGTGGGGAAAGGAATCATGGGCGTGTTCACGAAGCCCATCGGAGGAGCTGCAGAGCTCGTGTCACAGACCGGCTATGGTAAGTCGGTGGGAAATGGGTCAGGCCAACTCAGACATTACTGATTAATTGGCATTGTTATACCAAGGGTTCCCTAAAATAATCTAACCTTTCACATGGCAAAGGAGTAAAAAATTAAAAAAAAAAAAAAAGTAGCTATCATTCTCTTTTCTCTATGCTTAAACAGAGTAGAATTGTACTACTAATAAAAAATAATAAAATTGTTGAACCAGGAAATCAGTTAGTAATTTCTTTTGGCTTGGCGGTGGCCTTCTTACCTGCAGGCGCCATCCTACTCCTTGGGGCCAGGCTGAGTCTCCTGGCCAACAGCAGCAAAGGTGCATGGTCTGCCACTGAAAGCCCTTCCCCAAGCAGACAGCTGTGGTCAGCGTGGGCTGTGGCACTACCTGCACTTGGATGGCGGCCAGCCAGGCCCCTCCGCACACACGAGTGAGCACACCTGAGTATCGCGTGCGTGTGAAAGGAAGCCCCTCCTTCCTTGCTTATTTTCTGCATTCTTGGCAGAGCACATTAAAGTAACTTTCCATAAATAGTGTGACTAGCATTGTTACCTTCTGACCTAAAATTAGCGTCATCATTTTGGTCACGAGGCCGGCTGTCTAGCTGGCATCACAAACCACAGGAGCACTCCTCCATCAGTCAGACACATGAGCAGCCTGCACCTGGCCACCAAATCTGCAGGACGTTCACAGCAGGTGTCCCGCACCTCAGTAGGTCTTGATAGGAGGCAGCCAGATCTGAGAATAAAAGCAGCGTCTGAAAGGAAGGGGATGGGAGATGAACGCCCACACTGCATGCGGCCATCCGAAAGCTTCTTTTAAGAGACCACACAGACGCGCACACGTGTTCCTCTTCGCTTTTCCCTGCCCGCTCTCTCACTCTCTCTCTGTGAATGGCATTTTCACTCACAGAGAACTGACAATAAGAACTGCTACCACTTATAGCTGGAAAAAGTTAAACTTGCCCTTATCAAATGTTTATACATTAATAAGAATGGTATTCCTTTTGATATAGACTTCAGTGAGGTAAAGTCAACTCATACTTCACAAATTCCTTTGATTTTGAAAATGCCACTGTCCCTCACAGTGTTTCCCAGGGCTGCGGAACTCTCCTTATGTAAGAGTATCTCACAGCAGAGCTTCACATGGCCTTTTTGGTTTCCATCACTCTTGTAAAACTTTTATTACCAAGCTGAAGGTTTTACAAACCACTAACTCTTAGTCTAATGACTATGCCTCGTTTATAAACATTTACAAGCCCTCAGAAAGCACACAGGCTGTACCATCTTTGGTTCTGGAGTCTCTTTAGAGGCCTGTGTGGCCGCTGCTGGGTGCCCTCATTTGGTGCTGGCACCAGGGAGAGCAGGTAATAAACCAGAGGCCCCAGGAGCGCTCATAAATGTATATGGATTCGTATTTAACAGCTGGATTAAGTGACTTAACATTTAAACACTGTATCTAGGCAAAGGGTGTGCCTTTGTGTGTATCTGTGTATGTGTTGTTTTTTTATTCTTTGACTTGCCTTGGCACAGATGCAGAAGTATTGTTATATTAAGGAAGTCAACTAACAATTTAGACTTTTTAAACACATAAATTGTGAATGATGTGTAAGCTATTGTTCATGACCAGTTACTCTCAGGAGCATTATGCTTCCTCTAATTGCCAGTCTATGCTTGGACTATAGCACACTCATAGTTTGTTAGTAATGCAAGATCACCAAGGTTAAGAGCATTGCAATATGTAATGATTATCTATACGCTTGCTTCCAAAGATGTGACATCATTTTGGATCTGTAACATTTTATGGATGGCTCTAAGCAGATGACATCACTGTAGCACGGAACTGTTTTCCAGAAAACAACTAGTAAAACTCCCTTACTTCTCTTACCACAGGTATTTTACACGGAGCTGGTCTTTCTCAGCTTCCCAAACAGCGCTATCAGCCAAGTGATCTACATGCTGACCAGGCTCCAAATAGCCATGTCAAATATGTCTGGTAAGATTATTGAGACACGTGCTCAGCTTTATATCCACATTGTACAGTAACAGCCCCTGGCTTGCTCTCAAGCTAAAGAGCTTGCAGGGGAGCCCAAGAGGAGTAGCCGTTCTTGGCACAGGAGAGGGCTGGGAAAAGGTTGCTGTTCCCAGGTTTGGGGCTGGCTGCACAACTCCTCTGCTCCACGCCTACCACCCAGGGAGGAACATACGTGTGCACAGAGGCCAGGCCTCTGAGAGGACCTGAGATTCCCTGTGGAACCAGAGTTCTGATTAAGGGTGCCATTTCTAATGGGAAGAAAAGGAGCTAAGCAGGTCCAAGGGAAATCTTTGTCCCCAGGAGGAACCAGGTTCTCTTGACCAGAATCAGTTTGAGAATAAATTGTCAATTACATTTCAAGTTAAAATTAATAACCAGTCCAGGCGCGGTGGCTCACGCCTGTAATCCCAGCACTCTGGGGGGCCAAGGCGGGCGGATCACTCAAGGTCAGGAGTTCGAAACCAGCCTGAGCAAGAGTGAGACCCCTGTCTCTACTAAAAAAAAAAAAAGAAAGAAAGAAATTAATTGGACAACTAAAAATATATAGAAAATATTAGCCAGGCATGGTGGTGCATGCCTGTAATCCCAGCTACTTGAGAGGCTGAGGCAGGAGGATTGCCTCAAAACCCCAGAATTTTGAGGTTGCTGTGAGCTAGGCTGATGCCACGGCACTCTAGCCCGGGCAACAGAGTGAGACTCTGTCTCATTCATTCATAAATAAAAAATTAATTAATTAATAACCGGATTGGTGAGGGCCTTTTGCCCTTGGGGAGCTTTGTGTGGGATCATGCCAACCGTTGGTAAATACTGAGCACTGATAAGTGACTATCTTTCCAAAGCTGACTCCTAGCCTCACTTTTCTCCCTTTAAACAGGAAAATGCTTCAGTCTCTGGGCAGACCAGAAGTCCACATGGCCCTAGATGTGGTTCTGGTGAGGGGCTCAGGCCAGGAGCATGAAGGGTGCTTGCTGCTGACATCAGAAGTGCTCTTCGTGGTGAGCATCAGCGAGGACACACAGCAGCAGGCCTTCCCCATCACAGAGATCGACTGTGCACAGGACAGCAAGCAAAACAGCCTGCTCACCGTGCAGCTCAAGCAGCCAAGAGTGGCCTGTGATGTGGAGGTACATTTCAGAAAACAGGGTGACTGAAGCTAGCCACCAGGGAGGGTAAGAAGTAGACAATGACTGGTACCCAGGCAGCCTCTGGAGTGGCTGCCGTAGACCAGGAGAGCTGCTGGACAGAGGAAGGAGGTGGGAAAGCCATTATAAAAGAACACTGGGAAGCTGCCACCCATGAGCACATAAGCCCTGCACAGGAGAGCCCAGCGGGTGGCCAAAGGGACTCTAGGCCTGGGGTTAAGCTACCATGTGAACTAAACAAGGCTGATCTGGCTTGATTGTCATGGGGCTGGTGCTAGAGTGGACAGGACAATGAAGTTCCAAAATGAGTGTGTTGGGAGAAGGGCTAGGGGTCAGGTTAGCAATTCCAGGAGGGCCCCTGGTCTGAACGTCTGATTTCAGGTCCCAGGCTGCCTGCAGCCTGGGAATAACTGCAGCAGGTTTGTGGGTACAGGAGAGGACAGCTATAGAAGTTAAGGGGCATCATGAATGAAACAAGATACTCCCTCTGCTCCCTCCCCAACTCCCAACCCTAGAAACTTCAGTGGTTAAAATTTTGTGAATAGATATCGTTCTCCTGTCCGCTGCTTTGTATTCTGTGGCTGTGTTCCCTTTCCCATAGGGTAGTTTGCCATCCCATGAGTACCACAGGGTGCACCCTGGGAATGATGCTTCGGCCCCACAGCTCCTGAGATTTGCTGGCTGCTGGCTGCTGGCTCCTGGCACACATAAGTTGATGTAGACAGATGCTCAGGCAGGTATCGGGGGGTCAGGGGTCAGAGGTGAGCCCTCACCAGAATGACCACAGCTTCCTGCAGTCCAACCCAGGGTAAGCAGGTACACCCACTGGAAAACTGCTCTCTGCCCCTCCTTCCCAGGTGATGGTCTGATCCATGGGAACCTAATTGTTTATCTAAGAAACAGACATCTTTTTCTGCAGAGCAAGATGGGGGTGGGTCAATGGCAAACAGGAGTCTGCTGGTCCTAACCTGGGAACGAGGAGGCTCCAAGAAAGGACAGCCTCCAGCAGGTCCTGACTCCTTATTTCATTTCTCTGCCTGGTGTGGGAGCCTGTGTCTCACTCACACCATTGTTTCGGTAAAATTATGTGAGGAGATGGAAGGAAGCCAACCACAACAACTCTAAGCTTTCTCTAGTTTCTTGGATCATAATCAGTCAGGCTTTAAGCTGGGGCTTGGCACCAGGACTACATTGCTGCTTCAAGTTGATGACTTTCTGGGAATAAACAGAGGTCAGATGTCCAGGCTGACTTTATTAGATCTGCCAAAATCTTCTGATCAGTTGACAATAAAGCAGCAGTGATCTGGCTACAGGGTTTGGCAGGGGATAATATCATTATCTTCAAGTCCTTAGTCCTTAACAAGAAACCTCCAAGGCCCTAAGGAGTATTTGTGACCATCGTTATTCCTTAGCTGCTTGGGAAATATTTCAGAGCTTAAACTGTTGAGACAGGAAAGTCATCTTTTACTGTTAAACTGTCTCTGCTGTCTTCAATTGTGATCCTCCTTCTGCTTTTCTGTTTGAGGCTAGTACTGTGGGGAACTATTGTAGCTGGGGGGGGGAGCATATCTGTTTCTCTGGAGGTTGCTGAGATGACAGGGGTGGTGACCCCAGCTAGAAGTTGCCAAGGCTATTTGGGACCATGGAATAAGTTAGAGGCAGAAGCACTGGAACTCTGGACACCATTCTCAACAATG
The DNA here is from genome assembly GCA_963574885.1 of Lepilemur ruficaudatus. Classification (NCBI taxonomy): domain Eukaryota; kingdom Metazoa; phylum Chordata; class Mammalia; order Primates; family Lepilemuridae; genus Lepilemur; species Lepilemur ruficaudatus. The sequence goes on along the minus strand of CAUYRT010086028.1, from coordinate 5,023 downwards.
GCTTTCCATTGGTGTCCAAGGATAAAAGCAGGCTCGGGATTAAGGATGGCTGACACAGAAGTGGGAAGAGAGCAGCACTGTACCCGCAGCAGCACCTGGTGCTAGACAGACGGTGGGAGGTCAATGCCTTCCACCTCCACATTCTGCTTTCTCGGTATCTATTTCACTTTACCTCTCCCCCCAAATCGTTAAGAAATAAGAATACCCCCTTAATTCTGTGTCCATAACCCTAACTTTATTAGATCCCCCCAAAAAACCTAGCTGCAGAGCATTTTTGCTTCACTCAGTGCTGCAATCCAGTGTATTTTCAACACAGGAGCGCTGCTTGACGCAGTGAACTTCCCTCCACTGCCCTGCTCTTGTCAGTGCATCCCAACATAATCCAGACACAGGGAAACCTACCTGCTGTGAACACTTGCAGTGAAGACCAAGAGCAGCATTTTAAGATCTTTGCATAAAATGGCTTTTCTGGTTTTTTTGCCTTTTGCTGTAGATGCTAGGAAACACAGCTCCTTTGAATTTTGGAAGGAATTAATTTGTAGATGACATTCAGTACATTCAAACATGGCAGGAGTCAGATTTTTAAAAATCAGCATTTGCTTTTCTTGGTTAAATGCAGCCATTTTTAGGGGTAATAATTACTTAATATGCCTGGCACATTATTGAAATCCCTTATGAGAGGCTCAAAATGAGTCAGAAGGTCAATTTATTCCTTGGCCGCGTTCCTTTCACAACACAGGTTTTCCTGTGCTGCTGTTCAGGAGGAGCAATTAAGCCTTTTTGTGTATCCAAAGCTTTCCAGCTGAATTCTGGCCCCATCAATGATATCATCAGAGCTCTGGCTTTTGCCTGGTGGTGCAGAGCTTTCATCTGTTAGTGAATCTTTGGGGGCCTTTTTCCCCCATGGGTTTAAAAACATGAGACCCAAAGTAAGATGCTCTATGTATTCCTCTGGCAAGCCGCTTTACTTTTTACCATCAACCTGGCTTTCTTCTGAGCTCTACACAGAAATATAAATTCTTTACACTATCACTACTTTTGAAACTAAAAAGCCCTCACTAAAAATGTCTGTAATTCTTCCAGAGTGGTCTTGCCAACATTCGGTAGGTAAAAACCACTGAGAGGTCAGTGGCTACCTGATTCTCACAGGTCACTGGCCTACAGCTGCAACGTTCCCACTCCCCTTCATGTACACGCTAGACAGCTACAGGACTTCAGGGTGGGTGGAATTTATAGCTCCAGCTGCCTTTGATGGGTGCTTTCTCAGAAAATCTCACTTAAGAACTTAGGTAGTATATCTCAGTTCTCCTATTTGAGTTCCACTGAAGATGAGCCAGACTTTTATGAACCATAAATGTACTTTGCATCCTCCCTTTTTTCCATAAAAATTTCCCCTTCCTCTGCCCAGTTTTTCTGTTTTCTCTGGCTTTAAATCCTAGTATTTGTAAAAACAGAAAATGTTACAGTTCAAAAGGTCTTTATTTTTTTAATGCTTTGTCCAAAGCCACTGGTTTGAAAGAGGTGCTCTCCACTTTTCTTTCTGTCAAATTGAAGTTCTGTGTGAAGGGGTTTGGGAGCCAGGTTAACAGAGCTTTTATTTCAGGGTATTGAGTTAGTGTTGATCAGATTTACACAGAGGAAAAACATTTTTCTCCTTTTTTCCTTGGCTGGTTGGTAAAAAGCAATGACAAATGTTGTTATAGTTAATGAGTAAAGTGTTATCAAATCATCAACTTCGAACATGAGAATTTTATGCAACAGCAAATGCTTATTTAAAGGAGGTTGTCTTAATATTTTCATGTATATAGCTGGTTATACCTCTAAAATCGCAGTGTTATTGCCACAGCTCAGATGAAAAATAAAAGGAAGCACGGTTTTGGATTAAATAGCTTTATTAGTTGGCCTAAATGGCATGATGTACAAACGCATTAAGTCAAAATATAAGAAATAATTTTGTTACGGAAATCTCATTATAAGGGCCTGGCAACTAATGAATCTTTATTTTTGGATCCTAGGTGGATGGAGTCCGAGAGAGGTTGTCAGAGCAACAGTATAACAGACTTGTGGACTACATCACAAAGACTTCTTGTCACCTGGCACCTAACTGCTCTTCTGTACAAACACCATGCCCTGTGGTGGCTATGGAACCTCCCCCCTCCACTGTTAAAACGTACCATTATTTGGCTGATCCACATTTTGCTCAGGTCTTCATTAGTAAATTTACCATAGTGAAAAATAAAGCCCTCAGGAAAGGGTTCCCCTGAATCTCTTCTGAGGTGTCAGTTCCTGCTTATGCAATTTGTTTTTGTTTTTTTGAGACTAGGCCTCTCTCTGTTGCCCAGGCTGGCCTTGAACTCCTTCCTGGCCTCAAGCAATCCTCCCAGCTTAGCCTTCAGAGACTACAGGTACACACCAACATGCCAGGCTGTAATTTATTTTTGAAAAAGAGGAAACCTAATTAGCTTAACATCCAACATAGACACAAGGCCAACACTTTCCTATAGTATTTCTAGCCACTTCTAAAATTCAGATTCTTACCATCTCCCTAAAACAAAGAAGATCCTTTAGAGTGGAGTGACAAAATATTTGTTCCTTTCCCATGTGAAGACAATGATTAACAGAATCCTATGTTGTATTCTTACCACACACAGAGGATGCATTCCTTTTTGCTGTGACATTTGCAAAAATTTCCACGATAATTTGAATTTATTAACTTTCTGCTCCAATACAAAATGTGGCAAGGCTTTAGAATGGAGAGCCAGAGTTAAATTCATCCCTAGTTGCATCTGTTTGGGGGCTGAGACACCACCTCTGCCTCATACCCTCTTGTCTGCAAAGGTTTTGATTGTTGAAATGCTTAGACTTTGTGCTTTAATTTGTTACATTTGTTACTTAACTGCAATGCTGTTCTTTCTTTCAGTGAAAGCTGCTATGTATATTCCCTCTGAAGTCTGCATTTAACTGAAATTTACAAAACAATCTGATTGATTACTGTCTAGATGCATTTCAGAAAAGTCTTTTTCCAGTTTGTGTTTTACTAGGCAAGCTCACAGTAAATCTTCTACCTATGAAGAACAGTCCCAAAGTGCTCAGGTGAGTTTCCTTAGTACCATAAAACATGCTGGGAACCCCCAGATGTCCTGGAGGAGAGTCAAGAACCCCAACACTGATGCTAACAATGACAACAGTCCAGATAGCTTATTCTGAATTGACTTGACAAAGCATGAAGATATTCCCTGTAAGTGATAATATTTAGCATCTCAGAATGGGTTTTGAATCAAGATCGGCCACCAGATATCTTAAAATAGTCAAATTAAAGCATATGTTTTCTGATTACATTCAAATTTGGGGGCCTACAGCTGGTTACCTACAATTGTGAGATGCTAAGAGAATGCCATTTCAAATGCCCAGTGATCTTTGACTTAACTCACATGATCCTGGGTATGAGAAGTCACTACCTGTTACTGGAAAGCAAGACAATGGACAGTTCAAGCTTCGTATGAAAAATGTCTCCTCCATTAGTTTGTGTTACACTCATTTAGGGAAGTGAATTTTGTCAACCTCAAGAGTAACTATTTTTAAGAATGTAAATATGTATTAATTCTTATATCTTTTATGGTAATTTTACATACTGCTTCTAAGAACTGTTACATAAAATTATTTAAAATAAAAGGTATCCTTGAAGTGCTGACCACATATAGATAGATGTCTATGGTTACCACGGAATTTTTACCATGCAGTTTTTTAATGATACCTGGGTTTAAATACAGCTCACATCACTGGGACTCAAGAATTTTGTACGACTTAAAAGGGGTAAGATACAGGCTCATGGAGACTCCTTCAATCCATGGTCTAGGTCCAAGCAACTGCACCTATGAGCATCTCAATGAAATGGACACAATATCAAAATAATTAAAGACATACTGAAACAGTGACATTTTAAAGAAATACAGAAATCAAGTTATCATCACAAAGTTCATTAATACAGGTAAAAACCCCCAACCAATTCTGATGCTCTTAAGTTCCCTGAATTATTAAGAATAACAACAAAGACTATTGATAGTATTTGTTAATGGTTTATTTATCAAGAGAAACTGTTTCTCGGCCCACATATTCATAGCTCAGGAACACAGGTCAGTGACAAACTTCCATGTATATCAACCCAAAGAAATTCTGTGGAAAGAAACACAAAAGTTAATGACATTCTTAATACTATCCTTGATATCAATGGAGATCTATTCCTAATAGGGGAGGCCACATTCTGATCATTCACAGCCCCAGGAAAACAGTTCAGGTTGCCTGGGCTCCAGGTCCAAGCTCCCTGGCGGGCTGCTTTTCCATTTAGGGCATATCACACCTTACTCTCATTTCTTTTCATTTTGAAAATTCCATTCTCACTCATAGCCACATACTGTTCTTAAGAAAAGCTCATCTGTTCCAAACAATATTTCTATTCCTGTCTCCAAATGTGTTTTTCTTCTTTCTTACAGGTTTGTAAACACAACTTATTAAAAATAAAAGCTATATAGAAATTAGCCTGTTAACTCTTGATTATGAAATATATGATTATGGAAAATTTGAAAATTTCAAAGTTAAAACAGCGATGTTAAGATTATAAACACAACCATTAATATCTTCTTAATCTTTTCTCCTTTAAGTCTTTTTCCTTTAATACAGACAGTCTCCAACTTATGATGGTATGACTTATTATTTTTCAACTTTATAATGGGCTTATCAGGGTATTGCACTTGATTTATGATCAAGATATGATGGAGTGGCCGGGCACGGTGGCTCATGCCTGTAATCCTAGTACTCTGGGAGGCCAAGGCAGGTGGATGGCTCAAGGTCAGGAGTTCAAAACCAGCCTGAGCAACAGCAAGACCCTGTCTCTACTAAAAATAGAAAGAAATTAATTGGCCAACTAAAAATATATAGAAAAAATTAGCCGGGCATGGTGGCGCATGCCTGTAGTCCCAGCTACTCGGGAGGCTGAGGCAGAAGGATTGCTTGAGCCCAGGAGTTT
>CAUYRT010086027.1:0-20549 GCA_963574885.1 Lepilemur ruficaudatus | reverse complement strand
GCGATCCTCCTGCCTCAGCCTCCCGAGTAGCTGGGACTACAGGCATGCGCCACCGTGCCCGGCTAATTTTTTTCTATATATTTTTAGCTGTCCAAGTAATTTCTTTCTATTTATAGTAGAGACGGGGTCTCGCTCTTGCTCCGGCTGGTCTCAAACTCCTGACCTTGAGCGATCCTCCCGCCTCAGCCTCCCAGAGTGCTAGGATGACAGGCGTGAGCCACTGTGCCCGGCCAATCCTACGTTGTTGAGAGCAGGGATTCTCATCCTTATTTTGTAATTTAGGAAACTGAGGATAATCTGGTCAGGAACAGGGCTGGGGAATTATCTGGAAGCCGTGTTTGTGCTGCGGTCACACTCTTTTACGTGGTCTTTTTTTTTTTCGCTTTGGGGAAACCGTGATGAGAATTCAGGAGAGGAGTAAGGAGCCAGAGGGCCTGCAAAGCCATCCCTGGTCACCACTACCGACGAGTGACGTCCCACCCTGGGTGTAACTTGGCAGGTGAGAGGCCAGGAACCTGGAGGACATTCGCCAAGCGGGTGAGGGTGGCTGAGGGACCGAGGCAGTGTGCCGGGAGAAATAATAATAGCGACAGCGATGATAACAGGCACTCCACACGACAGCAAACATGTAGAGTGGTGCTAAGCGGTGACTAAAGGGACACGATAACCGTCTACAAATATTTGAAGGATGTAAACACCAAGGAAGAGGCTGAATTAATTATTTACAAGAACGGTGATGAAGCCAAGGGATGAGATCGTTACCAGTCCCAGAGCCACCTTGTCCTTGGACAGCCCGTTCTGCATCGAGGTCTCCCAAGACCAAAGGCAGGCGGCGGCAAGACGGGTCCCCTGCAGGCAACGATCCTGACACGGGCTTGGCCTGAGGCTGTCATTTTTACTGTGCCCTGGACGGGACACCTACGTGCCACACAGTGTCATAGCCACAGCTGGCGGGTGTCAAATTCCTGGTGCTGTGGTTTGAAGAGGTCACGTAAAATAAAACAGAACGCTGGTCCTAGTGGCACAAAGCGTAGTATTTGGGAGGAAAAAAAGAACACTGACCATAAAACTGTGGCTTTCAGAGCGACACCAAGACCACTTGCATGGCAGCTAGTGTTACGAGGCTGCAGGGATTTTGGACGGGTGTGGCGTCTACTTGGGACTGTCCAGCCAGGGTCTGGGCAGGTTGCTTCATCCGGAAAGAGCCACTCGGAAGGAGCTGGGGGTACAGTGCCGGCTCTGGCTGGACCCGAGAACACAACCCGGCAGCCTGGGGGACTCGGGGCCCGTCAGGAGGAGGGGGCTCGGTCAGGGCTGGGGCGGAACTGGGTTTCCTGCTACTCTGGCACAGGAGGCTCCCATGTGGGACTTTGGAGAGGCCGCTCACTTTCATACCCTACACGGTAAGCGAGGATGCTCTAGACTCCTAGGCATGACCTCCTCTAACCTTCAGAGCCGCTGCATGACAGAGGCGGTGTTGTTACTGTCATTTCCCAGACGGGGACACTGAGGCAGGGAGTACCTTTCCCCACTCACTACGAGCATTAGCTGTGTGCAGGTGCCGCCCACGGTGGAGGCCCACTGCCACCGGGAGCGTGCGCTGCCTGCGCCAGCCGTGCGTGCCATGTCGCGGCTTTGTTCGTGTCGGGGTGAAGAAGGTCCCAGGTGCCGAGGGGTGGGAGGTTTCCCCTTCTGCAGTTGGCCCCGCTCTCTGCTCTTGAGCTGCGTTCCCGGTTGGCATTGTCCCTGCTCGGGGTCACCCCTCCCGCCTCCAGGAGGAGCCCGCGCGCCGGCTCTCAAACGTGCTGCCAGAGGGCGCTGCCGGGGAATGGGGGCGCCAGGCCCTTGGCCCTGTCGCCTGTCACTCTTGGTCACCCAACCTCCAGCGGAAGCCTCCGGTCAGGAGCGAATGGGGGTATCCGATCCCCGGAGGGGGGGGGGGCTGGTGTTGGGACTTCTGAGGCTTCCTCGCTCTGGAGACGGAGAGCGCAGAGCAACGGGACGGCCCTGGCGGGGGCCGGGAGGGGGGACGTCTCGGGTGGCCTCAGCACCCGGGTCAGGTGGGGCCAGGGGGTCAGGCGGGGAGCTGTCACACCCCAGCACCAAGGTCAGGGGGGTCAGGCGGGACGCTGTAACACCCCAGCACCCTGGGTGTCCCACGGTACCTGGCTGTGACCCCGTGCGCGCACCAAGTGCTAACCTAGCGTTGCCGCCCCTGCGCTCTCCCGCGTCCGCACCGCAGGGGCAGAGTCCCCCGGGAGGACCCGGGCTGGGGCAGGACCCAGGGGGCCCGGATCCGAGGCGTGGCGGGCGGGCGCAGGCCGCACCTCCGGGCGCCCCCTCGGCCGGGCCGCGGCGGGGAAGGCCGGGGCGGGTGTGGGGGCGCCCGGCCGCGCCCTCGGGACCCCCCGCCCCGGAGGACCCGGCTCCGGGCTCGCACCCGAGGCGACCCCGCGACCCGGAAGGCCCCGCGGAGCCGGAAGTCGGGGGGCGGGGCCCGCACGCCGCAGCCGCCGCGGCTTGTGCGGCCGTCTGCCGGGGCGGGGCGGGCCTCAGTCTCCCCGCGGGCGCGGAGCCGACCTTTGACCTCAGAGGCGCGCGGCGAGCCCGCCTGTCACTCAGGCGGAAGTGCGCCTCGGGGAGCCGGGGGAGGGAGGGCCCCAAGCGCGGCGCCCCCATACCCGGGAGCGACTTGGGGTCCCGCCCCGCCCCGAGGACACTGTGCATGAATTCGTTTTCCATACGAGGAAACTGAGGCACGGAGAGGGCAAAGCCACGCACGCAGTGAGCAGGCAGCGCAGCCGGGACCGGAGGCCAGGCCTGGCTGCGGCCCCCGCAGTGACGGGTGCGGTGCGGATTGCGGGGTGCGGGGTGCGGACGCGGAGCCGAGTCCTGCCCGGGCCACCGGGGCGGAGCAGCTGGGCGCCGTTAGATACGGCCGGGAGGGGATGACTGAGGAGGCCAGGTCAGTTTTTTGGGGGGACAGGTGGTTGTTCAGCCTTTTCAGAGAGGAGTGGGTGTCTGTGGCCCCGGCTGCTCGGGAGGGTCACGGGAGGCCAGGAGTTCGCGCTGTGCACTGCGCATGGCCGCTGCGCTCCAGCTTAGATCCCGGCTGTGAAAAACAGAGAAATAAAAAGACCTTGAGAGGGGGTGAAGTCACCTGCTCATGGGCCGCGTGGGTGGGGTCAGGTGCAGGCCGCCAGCGGGGGCTATGGCAGAGGCAGGGTCCTCCCCTATGTGGAGGGGGCCGGGGTGTCAGCCCCTGCTCGACCCTGGCCTCCGTTGCTACACAGAAAGGCAGGTCCAGTGTGGCCTGGTCTAAATGATTTTTCAAGAGAAATCAGGAATCTGAGGCACGTGTGAAATCCCCTGATTTTTAAATAGTGGCAACTAATTAATTGGTTAAAAAACTCCGTGGGCTCATCTGGAAATGTTTGCTGGTGGCATCCAGCTGTGGCCTTTGCACTGGGGCACGGAGCAGGGGAAGACAAGGTTTACAAGAGCCGGTGCAAACAGCGGGGTTTGATAAATTCCCCCCGAGAAATAGAAACTGCTAAGGATTCCAGGTGATTGAGACCGTTCGGAGTCTTAAGAGGCTTCCTTTTCTGTTAGTAATTTTTCTTTAAAGAACAGCGTTTGTGGAGGTCTGCGGGAGCTCGGAAGAGTTGTTCTCCCCTGTCTCCCAACAATCTGGTCCGAACTCGGAAAGCTAGGTGCTGTCGGCAGGGTGGGCTGATTTCCTTCTCTCTCTGCATCCCAGACCAGCCTGGGTGCTTGCAGGAAAACCGGGGTTTCCAGTTGGCGCTTGCCTCCCGTGTGGCTGGCAGATGGGCCTCTTTTGTGGACGAATGTGAATCCGAGAGAGGTGTGATGCCGTGCAGGGCAGGGAGAGCCACACTCCCACCCCTCCGAGATCTGTCCTCCCTCCTCACCCATTTCTCCGTCACGTACAGACAAAGGCGGTGGCCCTGGGATGGGAAAAGGAGCAGCAGAATGGGCTTCCCCCTCAGTCTGGCAAGGCTGGAGGGTTCCGGAAGCTGAGCTTTCTAGCAGGGGCTCAGGACATGGGTTACTAACCTTTCTTCCACAATGAGAGTCTCTTGATGCTCTGAGTTCTGAAATGATTCTCGCAGAGAAATCAAACCAGCTTTCCTCTTGGATGGAGGCAGCCACGACGCCACCTCTGCCTGGACTGCGGAAGTGTTAAAACCCAGCCGGAGTTGGCTACTTCCTCCTCCTGCCCTCCCACATGCCCTGGGCTTGTGCCTTGGTGCCTGCCGGCTGGGGGCAGGGGGCAGATGCAGGTTGGAAGTAGCATTTATTTGGATGCCTCATTAGCCCCTGTGGGCTTTGACTTAGAGTCATTCGGAGCGGGTCAGAAGCCGTTTTCTTCTCTTGGATAGACAAGAGAGGTGACATGGGTGTATATCTGCTCTATGCCTCTGTTACATGTGTTTACTTGCCTGCAAAAGCTGTTTTGAGATTGCAGATCCATAATCCTGCAGAGAACCCACTTTAGGAGTGGTGTCCGGGCAGTGGCCAGCCTCGCGGACCGAGTAGGGCAGGGCTCAGGGTCCTCAAGCCCCCTGGGAATGGGATGTTTCCCTGTGGCCTCCAGAGGGGTCTTCCTGAGACCTGGGTAGATGGAAAAGCTGCGTATAAACCAGAGCTGAGCTAGGAGGCGATCAGATATTTTACAGTAGGATTTTGAGCCTTCTGGAAGGTTTTACCGTAAAGTTATTTCCTTTGGTTATCTTGATACGTATTTGAAATAAAACTCGCGTTGTGTGTGTAGCTTTTCAGGACCTATGGCTACTGGGTAAATCGGGCTTACACCGTCCATCTCCCCATTTCTGGGTGGCTTCTGCCATGGTCAGTCCCTCTGCTGTGATAATGCCATTTTATTGTCGTGACATTTGCGCATGGGCAAATCTTGACCACTGGGATAGTGGAAGGGGGCTCTCTTCCAGGGAGGAGGCAGCCTGCAATCTGTCTGGAAGCAGCGGGCTGGGGCAGGGCCTCGGAGCCAGCAGGTGTCTCTGCAGACACAAGACATAAGGCAGCCAGAGCAGGGGCGGGCAGGCCCGAGTTCTGCTCCAGTCCCTTGGCCTACCCTGGTAAAGCCTTCCCTTCTGCCGCCTCTCCACCCCTCTGGGCCAAAAAGACATATGGTGGGGGGGGCCCTGTTTGCAATTTCTGAATTTGGGGACTGTGTAGCAAACATCAAACCCCTGCGTAACGTCCTCTTAGGTTCTTGCTGCCCAAAGTGAGGTCAGAAGACCACGGGGAGCTTGTTGGAAATGCAGAATCACACCCTGCCCGTAAGAGCTGTGCTTAACGAGATCTTCAGTGGTCCCTGTGCGCCCTCCAAAATCACGGATCTAAAGCACGTCACAAGGAAAAGGGGAAATGTGTGCAGGGGCTGGAGTACAGGGACCCTTCTTACCTCTCCTGGGACTGGGGGAGACGTTCTGAAAACCTGACTTTGGGGTAACAGGGTGGACCCGCGGGTTTGTTCTAAGGGCTCCACATTCTCTCCCAGGGTTTGGGAGAGCAATTTGACATCGGAGACTTGTGGTTCTGGAGCACCCTCCGGCCAGAACAGCTCATACGACCAACCGAAAGCTACTGGGCAGTGGAATCTGCCCGGAACTTCCTCGGTGAAGTTCCTTTAGCAGCTGTCTCGGTGTCTCGGCCTGGAGTGAAGCGTGATGAGATTATGGAGGGAGGCACCATTGGAGCCTGGCTTCCTGCTGGAGCTCCGGGGAGAAGCCCCAGCTCGCCCTTCCGGTCTCCCTTCGCAGCCCTACCGGGTGGTCCGTCAGCGTCCGGACCCCCCAGAGCCTGCGCTGCCCTTGCCAGCATTTCCCCGCCAGCGTGGCGACAGTCCCCTGACCCCAGAGAGTTTGTCCAAAGGTCATTGTTCTAAAGGTCGACCGATCCAGCCCTGTGTACTGCAAGCCCTTGGAATCGCTTGATTTATTTTATGCTCCCGTTGCTTCATCTCATTGCTCTTAATGTCCCCCACGCGTGGAACCGTATTGACTTTCAAGAGCAGTTTTTCAGGCCAGGTGCATGGTGGCTCATGCCTGTAATCCCAGCACTCTGGGAGGCCGAGGTGGGAGGATCGCTCAAGGTCGAAACCAGCCTGAGCAAGAGCGAGACCTCCCCCCCCCCGTCTCTACTAATAATAGAAAGATATTAATTGGCCAACTAAAAATATATAGTAAAGATTACAGGCCTGTAATCCTAGCACTCTGGGAGGCCGAGGCGGGCGGATTGCTCAAGGTCAGGAGTTCGAAACCAGCCTGAGGAAGAGTGAGACCTCGCCTCTACTAAAAAAATAGAAAGAAATTAATTGGACAACTAAAAAAACAAAATATATATATATATATATATATAAAAAATTAGCCGGGCATGGTGGCGCATGCCTGTAGTCCGAGCTACTCGGGAGGCTGAGGCAGGAGGATTGCTTGAGCCCAGGAGTTTGAGGTTGCTGTGAGCTAGGCTGACGCCACGGCACTCTAGCCCAGGCAACAGAATGAGATTCTGTCTCAAAAAAAAAAAAAAAAAAAAGTGTGTTGTGTCTATAGTCATTACATTGTGGTTAGCACCAAAAATTGAGGAAGCATTTTCCGAGTATTATCTGATTCAGCCAAAAGTTGCTGACGACCTTGGTGAACGAGCGAAGTGTGACATGTGTCTTCATTGTTTCACTTTCACCTTATTCACGAGCACAAGCAAAAATATCAACCCACATTCACATCACATAGCAGATTTAATGACAATATTAGGGAGAGAATGAGCAGATGGGGATGCAATTGTATTAGTCAATCACGGTTGAGTTGCAACCGCAGGTTGGCTACAGTCACAAGAGAGGGAGGGGGTGCTGTGAGAATCAATGGGCCATAGAGAATTTATAACACATTTTACAATAAGAATAACAGATATCATTATTTGCACATGGTGTGCTACGCATCATTTATACCAGGAAAATTTATAATAAATTACATATAGGCATAAGACCCCCCTCCACCCGAGAGCTGGTTGTTAGACCTTTGCCGGGACACCACCTCCTGGAATCAGGGTTGGGTGGTCAGAGGACCGCGGGCAGAGCCTGTGTCCCGGTGGCCTAATGGGAAAGTGTTTCAAGCACAGATGAACCTCTGGGCCAAGTGCCTCTGACAGGTCAGCAAGAGGAAGAAGAGGAGGAACCCTTGGATTTGGCGACACAGCGGTTTCCACGGCGAGGCGGGAGGAAAGGCTGATTGGAGACGGGTTGCAGAGGCAACGGGAAGAAGGAACCGGGCGGCGCGTTTCTGCAGGGGGAGCGAAGAAATGAGGGGTCCGGGAGGATGACTAAAGCGGGTGGGTGATAGTCACCGCGCGTCTGCATGCTGAGCGCGGGAGACAGAGAAGGGGCGGTGTGTGTGGGGGGGGCGGGGAATGCCCATGAGCAGGGACGCGTGCCCAAGCAGTTCGCTCCTCGTCCCAGGGGGGCAGGCGTGGACGGGGGCTCAGAGGCAGGTGGGCTGGGAGGTTATCGGCTCTGAACGCGGAGGGGAAGGAGGAGATGGATGCTTCCGGAGAGAGGAGAAGGAATGAAATGGTCTTCTAAGACACTGAAAACGAAAAGAGGCTCGTGGGACTGCCACGAAGCATCGAGGGTCCCCTGGGATCAGCGGCCGTGAGTCCGAGCGAGCCGCCGACAGCCGTGCGGTCAGATGCAGAGGGGTGGAGAGGTGGGTTTGGTGGTGGCTGGAGCGTTGCCAGGCAGCATGGGAGGGACAGGCAGGCAAAAGGGAGACATGGAGGGACCACAACGGGGACTCAGCCGGCAAAGGGAAGAGAGAACGTGGGGGTGAGGGACAGTGAGAAGGGGGAGAGAGGGTCGAGGGTCCCAGCGGGGCTGAGGGCTTGGTGGCAGTGGCGTATCAGGAGGGAGCTGGAATGTCGGGAGGGGGTGTCTGAGTGGATGCTAACAGGGTTGCTGTAGTGGGTGCAGTTCTTAGCAATGACACTGTAGGAGGCCCATCCGTGGGACAGAGGGCTAAGGCCAGGTGGAGGACAGGGCCATTGGAAGAGAGGTCAAGGGGCTGAGGCAGGGTGCTGCCGCTCCATCCACGTGGCCACGTGGGGAGAAGATGGGCAAGGTGCCACGTGACATGGGGGGGATGAGGGCTCGCCAAGAAGGCGATATCCCGGCAGAGCCCCGGCAGGGCTGAGGGAGCGAGCGGTGTGGGTATCTGGGGAAGAGCATTCTAGGCAGAGGGAACGGCCAATGCAAAGGCCCTGAGGCAGGGCGGCCTGGCATCTTCATGGCACAGGAGGAAGGCCAGTGTGGCTGGAGAAAACTGAAGGAAGAGGTCAGGGAGGTGGCAGGAGCTGATGGGGAGGGGCTTTGTATGCCGTTGCAAGGACTTTGCCTTTTCCCGAGTTTGATGGAAACCACAGCTTTTGAGCAAAGGAGCAGCACACTCTGCTATGTGCAGAATAGACTGGGGCTGGGGTCACAGGTGGGACTAGGGAGCCCAGTAGAGAAGGTGCCCAGCAATCTGGGTGGGCGGCGGTGGTGGCTTGAACCTCAGCCTTGGCAGTGGAGATGGTTGGTCAAATGGATTTCCCATTGAGTTGGAGGGTTTCGAACTGCCAGATTGGGAAGAGACTTGGGCCTGGGGCGGGGGTGTCCACAGGTTGCCATCTATGCGCTGGCTGCCTCAGGGGCCTCCCAGGTTGGCCCCCTGGCCAGAGCCACTGCCCCAGTCTCCCCAGCCCTGGCAGCCTGGCTCCCCACCCCACCGTGGCCCCTCTCCTGAGCACCTGGGCCTCTTCCCCTCTCTCCTCTCCGCCAGTGATGTGCCCAAGGGCGCCAAGACCTTTGGGGTCTCTGGGAGCTCCGGGGTGGAGGTCTTTGTGGTCTACAATCCCACACGGGTGACGGAACCCACAGGCAAGGCCCACTGGCCCCTGGATGCCAAAGTGGATGTGGTCGTATCCGTGGACACAGCCAGTAAGGACTTAGACGACCGTAAGGTAAGAGGCTGCTTCCTCATAGTGGGGGGCTGGATCTCCCCACGCCCCATGCAAGGTAAGAGCCCCCATGGCGTGTTCCCGTCACCAAGCACCCCCACTCAGCCGAGCCCCATGGAGCCGCTCACACCCACATCACACAACACACCCTCTTACCACTCCACAGACGCTGGACACACAAACCACGCCAGCGCCCCAACAGCACACGCGTGTGCGTGAATGAGAACTCCCCAAAACACGAGTCCACCTCGTCACCCCTCACATCCGCAAACACCCTCCACTGGTCCTGCATTCAGCCTCCACGTAGACCCCACGAGAAGCCCCCACGCTCCACAGCAGCCCCCGTGCGCACGCGTGCCTGCCTGCATAGCGTCATGCATGCGTGTCGCCCGCGCCTGAGCCAGGCTTCCCTTTCATTGCCCTTCCTGAGCTCCAGTGACACCTTCCTGAGCTCAAGTGACACTTTTCCTCCCTCGCCCCAGCCCCAGGCGCCTGCCACACACAGTGACTCACTGGCTGGTTGACAGGGCTCCTCCCGACAGGTCCCGCCTCCCCTGCTCACTAGCTGCAGGACTGCGGGTGTGGCCCAGTGTTCCCCTGTCCACTGGGGCCATTCTCGGGGACCTGGGGGCAGTGCTTGGCGTGGGCTCTGGACGGTGCTGCCACTGCCCTGTGACCACCGCCTTGGTGCTGGGGTGTGGCGCCAGTACTGGTCCCATTTTATGGATGTGGAGCCGGAGGTTTAGAGACATTGAGGGACTTGCCTAAGTCAATGGCACCAGTCAGCTGCTCCCAGGGGGTCTGCCACAGCCCTCCCCCCTCCCCGTCCTGCCCGCCCTCCTCCGCAGACCTGCTCTGGGGGCTGGAGACGGCAGCTCCGAGCCCGTGAGTCCCGGGGTCCAGCATCGGGAGAACCCGGGGTCTCCGTGCCTCCCCTGCCTCTAAGCAGGGCTGTCGGGCCGTGTCCCCGTCTCCCCTGCCGCTTCCGTCTCTGAAGGAGGTGCTGTGCGGCCTTAGGGCTAACTGTGCTCCCACAGGTGAAGGTCTTCTACTTCGGGGAGCCCGAGGGGGATGCCCTGGGCCACAGTGTGCTCTACCTCACTGGCGCAGGTAAGTGCCACCTCCCTGGCTCTGTGTATGTCCCTCGACCCTCCAGGTTGGCTGTTTGAGGGTCTTAACGGCTCCCTTGGGGTGGAAGGCCCGTGGCCAGCTTCCCTCGCCGTCGAGGGCTTGGCTTCCTCAGAGACCTTTTATCCACCCTGGAACCGCAGAGATCGAGACCCAGCAGTCCCTAGGGCCGCGAGGATCTAGAAACTTCACTGCCCAGGGGCCAAGAGCTGGACCCCAGCAGACTTCCTCCACCCGAGTCCCACATGGACTGTGGAGAGCCACGTGCCCCTTCAGCCAGAGCCCAGGGCAGCCCCTAGGACTTCAGGGCTCAGCCCCAGCTGCCAGTTAAGGGCCACCAGCACATGATCTAGAAGCCCCAGGCCACCAAGAGCTAGCAAGTCAACATGCTCAGACGTGCAAGTAATTCCACAGCCAAAGACTTGGTTCCCTCCAGCTCCCAGAGCCACAAATGTCACCCACACCCAGAACCACAGGTCAGCCACAAGGGCCTCCCAAGCACTGGATAGGGGCCCCAGGGCAGAGTGTCCGGGGACTCGTGGGCTTGGGAGGGGGTAAAGCTCGGCCGACCGGGACATTATGGGCCTGCAGACGGGGCTGGAGGAGCCCCTGGCAGCCCCTCTCTGTCCCTTTGCAGACGTTTCCCTGGACGTCGACACAGGCCGCACGGGCACAGTGAAGAGAAGCCGAGGGGACAAGGTGAGACCCTCCTGGCTACCCCAAAACTGCAGGGTGGACAGGCAAACCTGTGGGTGGTCCCAGGGTGGAGTGGGCCCTCCCTCCAGCAGGGTGATGGATTCTTAGGGCCTGGGGTGTCCATCAGTGTAGGGAACCCATCCAGGGACGGCCAAATTGGCATGAATGGGCATTAACGTACACCATGTGACCGACGTGCTGTGTGACAGCTGGAAAACAGCTCACCCTCTCTGGGTCTCTCTTATGCTACCTTGCAATGGGGATTGGTTCTCTTGCTGGCTGCTTTCTCTATGTTGAGGGCAGTATTTAGACCTCTAAACATGGTGGGTATTTCATAAAAGGTTGTTGAGTGACACTGAAGGCAAGAGGAAAATAAGTCTTCTGGTAGAGGAAGCTACGGTGGTCAGCCCCAGTTAACCCTGAAGAGTGAGGAGGAGGATGGGATAGGCTCAGGGCACTACCCCACAAGAAGTATCTGGGATAGAGGTACAGTTTGCAGGAAAAGTCCCTAGGGAGGTGGCCTGGATCACAGGGCTTTGTGGACAAGGTGGGCCAGGGCTGCCATGGATGGTTGTGCAGCTTGTTCACTGCACAAGGGTGCTTGGGTAAGGTGGCAGCTATGATACAAATCACGTCAGGGGGCCTGGTGCAGGGTGGCATCTACCCAGAGCGATGAACAAAAATGCCACATAGGCTAGCAGTGAGTCACCTTGTGCAGTCCCAAAGATCAGGGTTTGAAGGCCAACTATGCAACTTGGGGCTCACCCCCCAGAGCCTCCCTTCCCTCTTCTGTGAAATGGGAACGGGGAGCCCTGCCTTGTGTGTGTGCTGCAGATAACGTGGAGGTGTGACAGGGAGAGCGGCGACCACAGAGGCAGGCAGGGCTCCAGCTCTCTTTCCTGCTTCATCTTGGACCTCAGCTTGCAGGGCCTGCAGGACCACGGGTGGGTGTCAGAGGCGTCCATGGGACAGGCCCCAGGAGAGTGCTGAGATGGCGAGAGGCTCCCAAAGATTCTCCAACCCCCCACCCAGGTAGAGCTAAAGCTCAGCCGGCTTTCGAGGGCCATTTCTGTGTGTGGAAACAACGCCCTCGCTCCTCCAATGCAATGACTAGGTAGAGCAACTGTGTATGGTTGTGCAGTTTGTTCACTGCACAAGGATAGGGTGGCTTTGGGTCTAGAGCCTTACCTGGAGCTCCAGTCTCCAGATCTATGATCCCTCTTTAAATCATTAAGCAAAGCCAGAATATGAAAGTCTCCAAGGTGACAAAGCAGCCAGCCCTGGCTGTGTCCAGAACCCCTTCCTGGAGTTCCCTGGGGCCCACTGACCTCAAGCCTTCTTGTTTTGCCACAGAAAACCTGGCGCTGGGGCCCTAAGGGCTATGGGGCTGTCTTGCTGGTGAACTGTGACCGGGACAGTCACAGGTCTGGGGAGCCCGACCTTGCCAACAGCCAGCTGACGACGATGGATGGTGAGTGACACAGGCATCACCAAGGGGAATGGGGGTGGGGTGGGGGATGGGAGGGGATCCTGTTGGCGGGGTGGGGGAGGGGTGCTCAAGCAGGCTGCTCTCCCCAGACCTGCAGGACATGTCCCCAATGGTGCTGAGCTGTGATGGCCCCGACGAGCTCTTCAACAGTCACAAGCTGGTCTTAGATGTGTCCTTGTCTGACTCCAAAAGAGTGGGGGTCTTCTGTGCTCGGGGTGAGTGGCCTGGTGTGGCCTCTTCCACCCTGCTCCAGCCATTTCTCTCCTCTGCTCTGCCATCTCTCTCTCTTTTCTCCATCACCTTTTCGTAACCGTCACTATAGCTTACAAACAGCCCCTCCACCGGTGCACGACACAGTACCCAGGAAGGAGGTTCAACAGCTTGTCCCATTTTACAGAGAGGAAAACTGAGGCACAAGTGCACGAACTCACTGTCACACAACCAGCTGGGGGCGGGGCAGGCATTCCAACCCAGGTGTCCTGGGCACCAAAGCGCCTCCTCCTTCCACTGCCCCTAACCCCCGTTCCGTCCCCTGGTCAGTGAGCGCGGACTGACCAAGCACCGTCCAGGTGCTAGGGACGGGGCGAGAGCCAGTGAGGCTGAGGCCCGGGCCCTGCTCCCAGAACCCGGCTGTTCCGCCAGTTTTTATACTAATCCAAGTCGGTGGCTTTGAAAATATACCAGCCTGTAATCCTGAAGTGCCTTTACTGGTTTTGATTAGTAGCAACAGGCCCTTCCCGCCCCTTCCTGCTTCCCCTTCCCCCTCCTTCCAACTGGCCCAGAACTCCTTGTTCAGGCCGACTGTGCCTGGCAGGAGCCGGAACGTTCCTGCGTGTGCACCAGCGGTGGAAGCGTGGGTGGAGGGCCCAGCTCGAAAACACTTAGTGTGAGCCAGAGCGCGAGCACAGTCTCCGTAAGGGAACCGGCAACTTCCGCCGTGCACGGCCACTGATCTCTCTCCCGCTTCGTGGATCCACCCACCTGGATGTTTCCTACAAATGGAATCATCCAATCTGTGGCCTTTTGTGTCTGACTTCTTTCCCTCAGCCTAATGCCTTCGAGCTTCATCCAGGGCGTAGCACGAATCAGTGCTCCATTCCTTTTACGGATGAATAATACTGTACCTCATGGACATACCACATTTGTTTATCCATTTATCCACGGATGGACATTTGGGTTATTTTCACATTTTGCGCCAAGTGCTTTTATCTATTTATCTGGTTTAAAGTTCACATTAGCCTCATGAGAAACGTAATGTTCACTCGTTTGACAGATGAGGAACTGGGGCTCAGAGAGGTTGAGTCATTGAGCTGAGGTCACACAGCTTGCACACAGCAGAGCTGGAGGGGAACCCAAGTAGATCTAACCACAAAGGCGGCTCTGCCCCTGGATTTCTGGGCTGGCAGCCCCACACCCCTGTCCCAGCGCTGGCCCCTGACTCTGGCTCTCCCTAGGTGGGAATTCCCTCGAGGACTACAAGCAGGTCCTGGGGCCTCACCACCTGTCCTACAAAGTGGAGCGGCAGCGGGGGGAGCGGGAGATCAGATTCTACGTGGAGGGGCTCACCTTCCCTGACGCCGATTTCCTGGGGCTGGTTTCCCTCAATGTTAGCCTGGTGGACATGCGGGTATGTACGGCACTGGGGGTGGGCACGAGGGCTGCGGGATTTGGGGGACCAGCTCGGAGGCTCCAGGACTGGGCAGTCTGGGGACTGAGGTCGGACAGGCTTGGGCTTGGTAGGGGTCCCTGCAGGGCCCACTGAGTCCTCATTGTCCCCTCAGACCATGCCTGCGGTGACCCTCTTCACAGACACCGTGGCCTTCCGCGTGGCCCCCTGGATCATGACCCCCAATACCCAGCCCCCCGAGGAGCTGTATGTGTGCAGGTGAGGCCCCCAGCCCCCTGCAGCCGCCAGCAGCTCTGACTTGTAGAGGTAGGGGCAGGGTGCTGCGCTGGGCTTGGACCCCACTCAGACCAACAGATCCATTAAGAACACCCCAGGCGCAGAGCTGGGTGCAGGGCAGCGGCAGGTGGCCTGGGCCGGTTGGCCCCACCCTGCCCTGAGCAGCTAAGGCCCCCCTGGCATCACTGGCTCAAGTTCCAGCATCCCCGCCCCGCCCTGTCCTGCCGCGGCAGCCCTGGAACACCTTGGCTTTAGTCTGGGCAGCAGGGCCAGGCCCTGCCCAGGCTGCCAGTGGCTACAGGGACCTAGACATGCTGTGTCGTGGATGCAATCCTGTGCCTCCTGAGGACATGGGAGTCCAACCTCTGGGGCTCACTGTGAGCCTGGCCCAGCCCGGGGCCCTGGTCCTTCTGCTGTCTCTCAGCGTCCTGGCCGTGCCCTTGGTGGAGGGCTGAGTCTCGGCTGGCAGGGCCCCACCAGGCCTCTGTGTCAGAGGTCAGACCATTGGCAAGAGCCACAGTTGAGCGGGACACACATCAAAAGGCTGAGAAGGGTGTGGCCAAACAGGTTTGCTCTGCTTACCTGGGTCTAGGTGTGTGCAGGTATTCAAAAGGAAATCCGTTCCCCCTGCTTGCTTGCTTGCTAACCCCACCCTGACCCCTTTGCTCAGGCCAACCGTGTGGAACAGGAGTAGTCGGGGCCACCTGCCCCTCACTGCCACCCTCCCCAGTGATATTCAGCCCTAGGTCACCTCCGTGGCTACCTCCCAGACTACCTGTGCTGGGTTAGGTGCCCTGCCTCTGGGCTCAACAGCCTGGGCTTACTCCTTACCTTGTACCTGTCACCTGATATGATCTGGGGACATTATCCATCTCCCCCATCGGTCCATGAGGCTGTTGAGAGCAGGGACTGTGTCTGAACCCCTGTACCCCCAGGAGCCCAGCACAGACTGAGTCAAGGTCCCCCGCCCTTGGCCGCAGTCGGAGGCCATCAGCATGCTCCCCTCTCTCTGTGTGCTACAGTGTGGTGGACGCTCATGGCCCAAATGATAAATTTCTGGAAGACATGACTCACCTGGCCTCGAAAGCCAACTG
This sequence comes from Lepilemur ruficaudatus, assembly GCA_963574885.1. Taxonomy (NCBI): domain Eukaryota; kingdom Metazoa; phylum Chordata; class Mammalia; order Primates; family Lepilemuridae; genus Lepilemur; species Lepilemur ruficaudatus. Next base: position 5,209 of record CAUYRT010086027.1, on the reverse strand, counting down.
CAAGCTGATCATCTGCCCTCGGATTGAAAATCGAAATGACCGCTGGATCCAGGTGGGCACAGAAACAGGCTTGGGAGAGAGTTGGGGGGTGCCCCGGGAGGCCTTCGGCTGGGCTTGGGGAAAGGGAGGCCTGCACAGGCCCCTGAACAGCCTTGGTCTCCCTAGGGGAGCCAGGCCAGCCTGGGGGCCGGGACTCTTGGGGGAGACTTCCCAGCTTCTGCTGTTTCCCACCAAACCCGGAGCAGAATCTTTCTGGACTGGGGTCCCAAGAGGCCTCACCTCCACCCCACTCACTCCGCAGTCTTGGGGAGCATCTGCTGCCCCACCCTACCTGCCCCAGGCCTGGAGAGGCTCGCCCTGCTCTGAAAACCAGCCTGAGTTCACCGTGGCTTTTTCCCCTCTCCCCTCCCAGGACGAGATGGAGTTTGGCTACACTGAGGCCCCGCACAAGTCCTTCCCTGTGGTCTTCGACTCCCCCCGAAACAGAGGCCTGCGGGACTTCCCCTATAAGAAGATCCTGGTATGGCAAAGGGCAGAGCGGGGAACCCGGGAGCCCCTGGCGAAGCCTCACCTGGGCCTGGTCCTTTAGGGCCCAGAGACCAGGGAGAGGGGCACAAGGACACAGGAGGGGGCACATTAGCAAACTGGGGAGTCAGTGGGCGGTTTGGGCAGGAGATGCAAATGATACGCAAACCACATGCAAATAGCCAGCAGACATGATTGTCCCTGCTCTGGGAGGGGCAGGACAGCCACGTTGTCCCAGGTAAGGGGCCTGTTCCCCAAGGAAGGGTCAGCACAGTGGCCAGCCCTGGGGCAATCAGACTGCCTTCTGGGGGGAACCCACCCTTAGTGAGCCCGCGTGGCTCTTGTTTTTAAGAGGCGGGGCCTCTGCTCAGGTATCAAGTGTTTTCTGAACACCTACCACATCCTGGGTACTGTGCTGCTTCCTGTGTGTGGGGTACCAACTGCAGACCCTGCCACCACGTGTTGAGTTCCAGGCACTGTCCCCGAGCTTTCCACGTGTTACCTTGTGCAATCCATGGGTGCTCCCGTGGCTAAGTGCTATTAGTTATTTAATCTTTACGGTGACGAGACTGAGGCTCAGGGAGGTTAAGTAACTTGCATGACACCATGCTGCAAATTAATGGTGGCACCAAGGTGCAAAAGCCTCCAGGGCCCTGTCCTCAACTGTGAGGCTGCACCTCGTTTGAGGCAGGCACACTGTCTCTGCGCGTTTACTGGTTCCCACTGCCCCACCACTAGGACAGTGCAGGGAAAGTCCCAGAGTCTGTGGGTACAGGGAGCAGGGACCCTCACCCAGCCTGGAGGGCCAGGTGACAATGAACCCTGCAGGTGAGTGTGTCAACCAGTGTGCGGGGTGGGGACCCACCTGACCCTAAACCCCGAGTTTAACCTGTAGGCACCTGGGGATTTTTCACTGATTTCTGCTTTCATCTGAATTATTTCTCATCTTCTACTTTCTTTGAGTTTTGTTTGCTGTTGTTTTTCTAGCTTGAAATGGAAGCTAGGATTTTTCAGCCTTTTCTCTCCCTAATAAATACACACGTTAGAGCTCCGGCAACCCCCAGCTTCCCGCGAGATTTAATGCGCTGCCTTGCTACCACCTTTCACTGCAAAATATTGTCTAATTTCCACTTTGATTTCTTCTTTGACCCGTGGGCTCTTTACGTGTGTGTTGCTTAGTTTCCAAACATCTGGGGATGTTGGAGTTATCCCTCGGTCACTGATGTGTACTTTAACTGCGTGGTGCTTGGAGCCCAGAGGCGATTTGCAAAATTTGGGTGGAGGTGGTTTTTCCGGCACAAGGTGCCAGGGGGTGGGAATCCTCCAGCATCATCCCCCCACCGCAAGAGCTGCCTCTTCCTGTCCTAACTGACCCCGCCTTCTGGGGGTGGGGGCCTTGCTGGTCCTTCCCTAGGGTCCCGACTTTGGATACGTAACCCGGGAGATCCTGGCCGCTGGTGCCTCCAGCCTGGATTCCTTTGGCAACCTGGACGTGAGCCCGCCCGTCACGGTGGGCGGTGTGGAGTACCCCCTGGGCCGGATTCTCATCGGCAGCAGCTACCCCAAGTGAGAGGCCAGGGTGGGAGGGTGGCGGAGGGCTCGAGGGGGCAGCATCCACCCTCGGTTTTCACTCACCATGGACACAGTTCCCCAGTCTGGGAAGTGGTGTTAGATTCCTGTGTGCAATTTTAGAGTCAAAGACTCGGAGTCCAAGAATCTCAGATTCAAAAGGTTATAGAATCTTAGGATGAAACTCACAAACTAGTAGCCTGTGTTCTTTTGGCCCACCTAGTGTTGTCAGCTAATTAGTCACCAACATTGTGTGTGTGTGTGTGTGTGTGTGTGTGTGTGTGTGTATCAAGCTTACATAAAGAGCCAGATTTCTGGCTTCTCTTGAAGAATCAGAGAAGCCGGGGCGGTGATGTGCGATCTGGCCACAGGGACAGTGGAACTGATAGGGGATCCTGCCCACATCCCTGGAGGCTTCTCCCACTAAGAAGTCAAAATAGTTGCTGTCCTAACAATAGCTAAAAAGGGCCCAGAGGTCACCAAGTGAGCTGGCTGCCAGTGAGTAAGTGATTGTCCAGGACACCCGAGTGACAGAAGTGAGTCACAGGGCCCCACCCTGGACAGCCATTCTGGGGCAGGAAACACAGTATTGAGGGTTTAGTGCTCAGACAGGTGACAGTCCCTGCCCAATCCCCGCCAATAGGTCCGCATCCTGCCTGCAGGTAACCAAGGAATGGGGTGTGCAGCGTAGGATCCTGGTGGGGTCCCCTGCTTCCTGCCTGGAGGTTACGGCTGCCTCACGCCCTGGAGGTCACCTTTCCATTTGTGGGGGATTAGCATGGACCAAGGGGGTGCCCCAACTTGCCCCCAAGCCCTGGCCGACCACCTGGTCTCTGGCCCAGAGGAGTTGGGCAGTGCTGAGAAGGTCACACAGCCTCACGGGGTGACCCTGCCGGTGGCCTCAGGGCTCTGGGTCAGGTGAGTCAAGGCTTCCTGCCACAGCCCAGGCACGTAGCCGGGCACCCAGGCAGGGTGCCTGGGGCTGAGTTTGGCCAGTGTGGGAGGAAGGTGCTCACCCTGCTGGTGACTCACGCCCAGACTCTACAGTGGGGCGGGATCCTGCCCACACCCCTGGGGGTTGACGGGCCTCGAGGCCTGAGGGCAGTCTTTCTGTGAAGCAGGGAGGGACTGGCGAGGAAGGAGCACAGGCTTTGGAATCAGATGGACCTGGGCTCGAGTCCCGGCCCTGCCACTTCCTAGCCATGTGATTTTGTGTGTATCACCTAACCAGTGCTGGTGCTCAATTAATTCATTTGAACGTATTTCTTACATGTTGAAGGTACTGATGACATATATCAGTGAACAAAACAGATACGTTTTAAATGAACAAATTATTGTATACTCCATGCCTCAGTTTCTTCATCTGTAAAATGGGCCTGATAAAAATCCCTGTCCTAGCTACATAATGAGCATGGTAAACCACCTTCGGAATGCTTAGGTATCATTCCCCTGGCCCCCCAGGAGTGGGTCTGCTTTGAAGCAGCTTGGAACTCAAATTTATTGGACAAAATTTATTGACCACCTACTATGTGCCACACTCATAATGCTTTTCCCCGGTTATGTCATTTAATTCTTACAACAACCCTCTGAGGTTGGGGCTCTTACAATCCCCCTTTTATAGACAAGGAAATTGGAGGCTCAGAAAAGTGCAGTTATGTGCGTTTGCTCATGCATTCATTTACCAATTCAATAAATATTTATTAAGACTTCCTATACGCCAGGCCTGGGGCCCACTGCTGGGGGATGCAGAGGTGACCAAGGAACTAGCCCTCAGGAGTTTACAGTCCAATGAGGGAGACGGGCATGCAATTGCACCCAATGGGATCAGAGAGGCTCACATGTAACCCACAGGAGGTGTCAAGAAAGGCTCCTTAGGGACAGCAACTACCTTGATGCGTAATGGTAACGGACGAACAGACTTCGTGCACGTAAAGAAAGGAGCCAAGCAAGGGGGACTAGGCGCGAGTTCCGGGCAGAGGGAACCTCTGGGAAAATGCCTGGAGGCCAGAGAGAGTGTGGCTCAAAGGCAAAGGGGAAGCAGCTTGGTACGGGTGGCGGGGAGATGCCTGGGGACAGACCAGTCAGACCTCAGGCAGAAGGACGCTTGGGGAGGCTGCGGCCACTCTACGCAGATGCCTCAGGAGGCTGCTGTCCCCTCCAGCAGCCTTGGGACCTGGTCTCAGGGGCAAAGGGCTCAGAGGATGCGGGCTCAGGAATGAGAAAGGGCTCTTGTTGTCCCCAAGGACTTTGCTCTTGTCTCTGACCTGGTCTCCTGCCCCAATTTCTTACCTGTACATCCTTACCTGCCCACCCCGCCAGCCTCGCCAGCCAGCGAACTCAGCCAGGAGCCTTCTCTCTGTGCAGGGCTGCAGGGGTCTGTTCCTGGAGCTCCCAGGCACAGAGCAAGGGCCCCGGATGGGAAAGTGAGGGGTCTCCAGTGTGGTCGTGCCCCGCTCCATTGGCTGTTGTGTTGAAAATCAGGAATAAGTTCCCTTGGTGGACAGATGGGACCCTGAGGTTCAGAGAGGGATACCTACTTGCCTAGGACCATATAGCAAGTTAGTGGTCTAGTCAGAGCCCAGGTCTCCTTCTTGGCCCCAAACTAAAATTTAGCACCGTAGGCTGCTGTCCTGTGTTCCTGCCTTGGCTTCTGACCTTAGCAGTGAACAAAACAGACAAGCTGTGTCCATTCTAGCAGGGAGAAACAGACAGAAAGCAAACAGATAGTATGACAGCATGAGCAAATGCATGCAACTTCGCTTTTCTAGGCCTCAGCCTCCTCATCTGTAAAATAGGGGTAGTAATAGTGCCAACCCCATAGGGCTGTTGTAAGAATTAAACCAGGTAACCTGGGTAAAGCACTATGTGTGTGGCACATAGTAGTGGTCAGTTAATTTTGTTCAAGCTTTGGGAAGAATCTGACATTTAAACAAAGCCTTGAGGGAAATAAGGAAGTTAAAGATGTGGCTATTTAGGAAGAGAATGTTCCTGGGAGTGGAAGCAGCCTGGGCTCAGGCCCTGAGGCAGGAGCATGCTGGGGACGTGAGAAGGACAGCAAGGAGGCCAGTGGGGCCAGAGCCTTGAGAACAAGGAGGGGCGTGGCGGGGAGTGAGGT
>CAUYRT010086025.1:0-33077 GCA_963574885.1 Lepilemur ruficaudatus | reverse complement strand
AAAAGTATACATTGGGGAAAAGAATCTCTACTCAATAAGTGGTGCAGGCAAAACTGGATATCCACATGCGGAAGACTGAAACTAGATCCCCACCTCTCACCTCTTGCATTATGTTTTAAAACACATGCTCTGGATTATTATTAGTTGTTTTTTAAAAATTATTTTGGTTTGGATTTTGGGTTGGATTTTTATTTAAGACTAGATGCTCTTGGGTCAGAAATACAGAGTACTTAGATTTATTTCCTTCCTGTAAGTTAATGTTGTTGTTATATGACAAAAGCCTATTCATGGAAAAGTAAGTTTTCTGCCAACCTGATCTGTGGAAGAGAAGCTGACACAAACAGTAAGTAAACATACCCTCTAATTATTTACAAGCCTTGCTTGTCCCCAGCTGCTTCTTTAAAAGTTGGGGAGATTAGACTAAATTTTCTGTAATGGCTCGGGCTCCTTTCTGTTCTGATGGTTGACAGATTATTGTTAGTCTTCCTAAGTCATGAAAAATTAGAAGCACTACAATTTTATGGCTATATTATCTATTAGTTGGTTGTTTCATTTATTCAGCAAATATTTATTCAACATTAATAGCGCAATGAATTCCTGGTTAAACGTTACTGATAATTAAATGAGGCATGTTCCCCATCAGGCCTATCTCCTAGTATTTGGAGCATCCAAGGCAAGAGTACAAATGGAGGCCCACAAACTGTATATGTAACTCTTTAAAGTTATAAATCAAACTCACATTAATAAATGAGCTTTATCCTCTTATCTTGAAAAATATACCTTTTTACAAACTCAGAAAGTCATGATTCCTCAACTCAAAATACTCAGACTCCCTTTATCAGAACTGTCAGGGAGACCCCCCTGCTTTGTTGGCCCTGACAGATCCTGAAATGTGAGGAGTTATCTCCACACTCCCTGCAGAGACTCTTGGTCTGCATACTGCTTGGTGCTTGGAGTGTGTACGGTGGGATATTTTGACCCTACGCAGGCACACCTAGGGGGAGAGAGTTGATAAGGTCCTGGAAACAGGTTCAGTGCAGTTGAGACATGGAATTCCAAGGTCCCAAGTAACTGCAAAATGGAAAGGGAGCACGGTTTCCACAGGGCACACAGTCCTGCAGATCTCTGAACCTTTGCAGAGCACAGAGCATCAGAGTGAAGGTGGTAGGTAAACAGTAGGGCACAAAGCTTCCGGTCTTTGGGGGAAAACAGAGCAGATTGAGAAATTAAATTGCTTAAAAGTCAAACATTTTCATCTCTGACTTTCCAACTTTGTAATTCTTTTAAAAAAAAAAATTTGATTTCAGGATTATAACATGTGTAACAATGATATGTAACTGAATTTTTCATGTTTTAAACTTACTTGAAGTTTTTATCCATCATTTATGTTCTCTCCAATTCTAAATAAAAATAAACATAATTTTGTCCAAATACATATTAAATTCAAGCAATAAAAATACTCTCAACATCTTTGAAATCCTTCACACATTAAAACCTTTTCAGTGAGTTCCATAAATGAATTCCCCTGGCAGGCCAATGATACACAAAACCTGGAATGTGCTCACACTATACATGCAGCGTGTAAATGTCTAACTCTAGTGTGTGATATGCTTAAATTAATGTGCTACCTATGGAATATATAAAATTAAAGCTATTTTGGTTGTGACCTTACTACATAGAAGGACTTTAAAGAGCGTAATTTGAAAGCTTCTTAGAAAACTCATCATGTCCTACTTGAACTGATTCTTTTTTCTCCTCTGAGAATATTTCTCTATAAAAGCAAAGACCTTCATAATTATTTTACTGACGTCACAACTGCTTTAAATGTGGCATTAAGTGTACAATTTATTTTTCATAAATATGGATGAATAGAATAGTATTTCCTCCCACTAAAAATATATTTTCAAAAATATTATCATTTAAACATGTGATTGTTTGAGATGCAGGTGTGTGTATGGAAGAAAGGCCATGCTTGTGCAATTTCATTAGGAATTTGACTGTAAAAGCAAAGTACATTCATCTCCTCTTTGCCTTTTTCTCTCTTTAAGTTCACCCGACACTTGGCTTAGTGTAAAATTCAATAAAGGCCACCTGAAAAATAATAATTGTCAGCTTTTAAAAGACTCCAAATGTAATTTGCTAATAATGCAACCATTAGAAAACTGAGAAAAATAATAATCACCATTTATAGAGAAGTTGTGTTAGACTCTCTGCAGTGCACTATACTTTCTCATTTAATCTTCCCTGCAATATCTATCAGTAGGGTATCCTGACATTTCAAAAGGAAACTAGATTCAAAGGAAAGTTAACATAAATTGTCCAAGGCCACATAGATGGTAAGTGTTAGGGATGTTAATGCCTTTGCTTCCATTATGTCAGTATATCAATACAATTCTATTGAATTGCTAAGAGAAAACAGGGTCTTTGTTAACTTCAATTCTCCATTCAGTAGCCACAGATTGTCATCTTTCTTTGTAATTAAACATGAACATTCTTATGCAAAGTTCCGAATAACACCGAACTATTACATACACATGATGTGTGCATTATGCATTCATATTCTCTGCAAATAGGTATGAACATTTTGTAAGACGCACATAAAGGTATGTTAAGTCACAAAAATATCCCCAGTTCCGTAGGAGTTAATGTTCTGAAATTAACTGGGCGCTTTACATAGTGTAAATGAAGTCTGTGAATACTGTGACTGCTTTTAGTTGGAATATTTGCGCGGTTCCTTACATAGGCTGACAATAAATGAGTGTGTAGATGTCAAAGAGGACTTTGTATGTTATTAAGACAAAATGCCTTCAAGGCAAGATTATGCACCACTAGATCTGTTAAACTTGTAAATGCATTTGTAAAGTAACTTTTTCTTTCTTAGCTATCAAAAGCTGCTTCTATACTCATAGCATATATTTACCTTTAAGTTGGTCTTTAAAATAAAATTGTCTTGTTCCTTCACTTAAAAGATAACAATATCCAAACAGTACCTATAAGCTAGGTGTTTTTGTTTGTTTGTTTTGAATATTCATATTATATCGCTTAAAATTAATGATAAAAAGTGTTTGAGAACCGCTTGCTTCGAAATACATAGACTGTGCACTGCAGAGAATGCCTGGGTCTATATGCCTCTCTGCATATGATTCTCTTGTCCCGTACACGTATTGGCATGAACATACATACTCACAAACATAAACTCATGCACAGAATCAATTTTTCTGTCACAGATAAAGAAAAGTTCATGTCATATTAGAAATGCTCCATTACATTTTGGTAAATTTTTAAAATTTCATGCAAGGCTTGTAGTTAGTTTTTTACCTTTAACTGTGATAACCAGCTTATAAAATACCAAATGCAATGATAATTTGATATAAAAATATGTTGATGAATATAAAACACTCTTAACCACATTCTTGGAAAAGTTTAAAATTTATATTCGCTAAGATTAGTACTAGAATGATACATGAGATAGATACTTTTTCTATAATTATTTTTTAGACATTTTCAAAATGTCTCAAAATTTTCAATGTTACAGGCTTCTCTGATACTATTAGTGAATGCAAAAAGTTATGTCACAGACGTCATGCATAATTTTCCTTTCAGCAAGTGAGTTTAATTATCTATACTGAATTCATAATTGCCAAAAACACAGGATGCAGTGGAACTCTGGGCCCGTGCTCATTTGAAATATAGATTTTTAATTTTTAATCTGCTCTGTGAGTTCAAGTCAACCTAGGCCAGCCTTTTATTTATTTGCAAGCATACACACACAAAAAAATTCTGCAACTACTATATAAACCCTGTGCTAATTCTTTAATTCTTTAACTATTATAATTGACCTGCAAAATAGAGCACCGTACACGTAGAAAAGCAGCAAAGATAAATGACTATCATATCTATTTTCAAAAATCATTTTGAAGCATGCTCATATTTGTATAGTCCATTGGTGGGTGATACGGCAGGAGAGAGTTGAACAGGTGTTGTTAGTTCTGCCCTTCTATTAATAGCTACTAACTGCCTGGAAAGATTGAAACTTCTATGAGTATGAGATGTCTCTTAAATACTCAGGAGATCAAATTTAAGAGCCTTTCCACCCCACAATTTGATTTTCATTCACTTCTCTTGAAGTCCTTTGATATTGATTATATGGAAGATCTTAATATATGGGGTTACCACAGCTCTCCAATTGGATTCATGCTTCTTACTTTCAATCTTGACTCTTGCTTTTCTTCAGGGACACATATTTCAGCTCTTCTCTTTGTAAAAAGATTACCATAAAAAGCCTGCTGGGTGAAATATTTGCCAGTTCTCATTTTCTCTCTTTTCCTCTCTATTTAAGATGTGACATGTTCCACCTAAATAGCATTAAATGATTTGTATTCAATAACCACAAAAATAATTTACAGTTTATTTTATCTAGACTAGCTTTATTAATTACATGAATTTTGTAAGATGCTGCCTTCATCCTCAGTTAACACAGGACATTCCTTTTACATACTCCCAAATGCTTGCCAGGAGTTATATTCTTTTTGCCTTTAAAACTAGATCTTTTCCTCATTCATTGATATCATAAATATTTATAGATATACTAAGTGTCTACTGCTAACCAGATACTGTTCTCACACTTGAGATATGTATGTGGAAAAACAAATATCTACTTCCATGGAAGTTAAAAGCAAGTGTTTCAATAGAAGGTAATGAATACTCAAAAAATAGACAATATGATGGGCTTCACTGAGTTGGTGACATTTGAACAAAGATTGAAGAAGGGGCAAGAGGCAGCTGTGTGAATACCAGGCACAGGAAACAGTAAGTGCAAAGGCCCTGAAACAAGAGAAGCTCACTTGCACATTGAAGGCAAGTGTGGTCAGGAGAGTGAGGAAAGGGAAGGAGCATGGAAGGTCATTACGATGACTTTGGTTTTTCCTCTGGCATGCCACTGGTATAATTTTCAATGGAGCAGTGACATGACATGACTTACATTTGGAAAGGATTGCTCCTGCTGATGTTTTGAGGTGAGATTTATGGGGACAGGAGTCAAAGCAAAGTCAAGAGTCATTGCAAAGAGACATTTGCATTGATCCAGGTAAGAGCTTTTAGCAGCTTGACTTAGAGAAGGTGGTAGAAAATGTGGTGAGAAGCCATCTCTGGATTTCTGATACATGCTTGAGGTCTCACGAAAGGGTTACTTGAAGGATGGAGGGGTTACTTACCCTTTGCTTACCCAAAGAACTCAACGAAGATGCCAAGGCTTTTTCTGAATAGCTAAAGGATGGAAATGCTGAGGTGGAACAGACAGGTGGAGTAGTTTTGGAGGGGAGGGACTGTCAGGAGCTTTGGACATGTTAAGTATGTATAAAACTGTTGTACTAAGATGTTGGGTACACATTCCACTATAAATATGGAGTTTAGGGAAGGGGTTCACCAAAGAGATTGGAATTAGTTTAAGTTGTCAACGTATGTATGGCATCTAAATAGATGAATATGCTTAAGAATGTCCATTTTTATATATAATTGTGAATATACATTCCAAAGAACATATTTTATAAATATTAAGAATCTAGATACAGGCATACCCTGGATATGTTGCAGGTTTGGTTCCAGATCACCACAAAGAAGAGAGTCACACCCGTTTTCTTGTCTGTCTTCCCAGTGCGTATAAATTTGTATTTCCACTATACTGTAGTTTATTAAGTGTGCAGTAGCATTATGTCTAAAATACTGTGTATATACCTTAATTAAAAATAATCTGTTGCTCAAAAATGCTACTTATCATCTGAGCCTTTTGCAAGTCATGATTTCTTTGCTGGTGGAGACTCTTGCCTTGATGTTGATGGTTGCTCTAGACTAGGGTGGCTGTGGGAATTTCTTAAAATAAGACAAGAATGAAATTGGCTGCACTAATTAATTCTTCCTTTCACAGAAGTTTTCTCTGATGCATGTGATGCTATTTGATAGCATATTATCCACAGTAGAGCTTCTTCCAAATTTAGAGCCAGTCCTTTCAAATCCTGCTTCTGCTTTATCAACTAAGTTTGTTTAATAGTCTAAATCCTTTGCTGTCATTTCAACAATATTCAGAGCATCTTCAGCAGAAGTAAATTCCATCTCAAGAAATCACCTTTTTTGCTTACCTATAAGAAGCAACTCCTCATTCGTTCAAGTTTGATCACGAGATTGCAGCAATTCAGTCACATCTTCTGGCTTCACTTTTAATTCTAGTTCTCTTGCTATTTCCACCACACCTGCAGTTACTTCCTCTACTCAAGTCTTGAATTCTTTAAAGGCATCCGTGAGGGTTGGAATCAACTTGTTCCAAATATCTGTTAATGTTGATATTTTGACCTCCTCCAATGAATCATGAATGCTCTTAGTGACACCCAGAATGGTTATCCTTTCCAGAGGTTTTTAATTTACTTTGCCCAGATCCGTCATAGGAATCATTATCTATGGCAGCTATAGCCTTGCAAAATGTATTTCTTAAATAATAATACTTGAAAGTCTCAATTACTTTTTGCTCCATGGGCTTCAGAATGGATGTTGTGCTTACAGACATGGAAACATTAATCTCTTTGTACATCTCCATCAGAGATCGTGGGTGACTAGGCGCATTGTCAGTGAGCAGTAACATTTTGAAAGAACTCTTTTTCTGAGCAGCAGATTTCAACAGTTGGCTTAAAATGTTCAGTAAACCATGCTTAAACAGATGTGCTATCATCCAGGCTTTGTTGTTCCGTTTATAAAGCACAGGCAGAGTAGATTTAACATAATTCTTAAGGTGATTCTCAAATTTACAGCATCATAAAGTCAAAAAATCATATATTAACCATCATAAGTCAGAACCGGTTTAAATCAATATGGCCTCAGTGTTGTCAGGAGGAGACAATGTTTCATGAATATTTTCCATCAGGATTTACTGTAAAAAAAAAACAAACAAAAAAAACCCTTGGTCAAAGGATGATTGAATGATAATCATGCCTGGGAAGTTAAAGATGGTAGCTTGCTCCAGAAAAGTTCAAAGTCTTATCCCTCCAGAGTCTCTGATTATATCTTAAGCGTTACAAAATGTTATAGATCTTCCCCTCTACTCTCCAGAGAGAGCACTTGCTTATATTCCAAATAAAATTTCTATCTCTCTCTCTCTCCCTCTCTCTCTCTCTGGCAGAGAGAAAGAACAGATATACTAGGTGCTCTAGACAAGTTTTGGGTCTCATAATTTCACCGTCTCTCCCCTATGGTATAAGAACTTATGATCCTCATTGCATCACCCTGTGGGGAATTGGGAAATCCATACCCAGTGTTGCTAAGATGCTCTGTGAGTATATAAAAGAGTTATTCTCTGATCAAGAGATCTTGTGTTTCTTATTAGGACAAAAAATAAATAAATATGTAAAACTTAACAATTATTCAAGTTCAGGGTGATAAGTCCATTTTTTCATATGGTGTTGGGGTAAATGAAATTAGCAATATACATACTAGCTTTTCTGAGATAACCTTGGTTTCTAATGATTCCACTCTATCACTTATAACATAAATCATCAGAATGTCTTAAAATTTTAAACTCAGTCAAATTACGTTGTGGATAGTCCCCTTCCTTTGGAGAAGGTGAAAAAGGACTGGGAAGAAGAATGTCACAAAGCAAGTTAGGATTCAGAGGAGGCTCAGAGTCTGGGAAGAGACTAGAGTTCTAGGCAAATGAGACAGAACACAAGCCCAGTGAAACAGATTGGGTTGAAACACTAGAGTTGTTTAGTAACTGCAAACTAGAGGTGACATTCAGTACATTGCTGTATGGGTTTGACTTCAAGATCAGTCACCTGAGGAAGATGAAGTAGCTGATTTATATCATTCACTGGTCGGCACTGACTCAGATTCTTCTCAGTGGGAGGCTGCCTCTGTATGGGCTCATGGGCTGCACCGGGAGCAGCTGACAACCTCAACCACTGTATTTAGTTCATCTTGTTTTATTTTTTATATTTTGTTGTGTTTTATTTTAATATTCTATTTTGTTTTGTTTTATTTATTTTTTTATATTTTGTTTTGTTTTATTTTATATTTTATTTTATTTCATTTAAATTTATTTTTCATTTTCTTTTGGTGGTGGTGGCCATACAGATGATGTTTTTTAGCCAGAGTAAGAAAACACAGTGGCTTGCACTTTTCTACATCTATTGCTACATCAATGGCTACACGAATGTAGAAAAAAGAACAATAGCAACAACAATGGTTACCATTTCCCTTCTCCTAACCTTTATTGACAGGGAGGGATGACTTTCTGTCTCTTGGTATTCATATATAAGTGGTAAGCACTCCAGGTGCAGCAACATCCTGACAATTTATTCAGTAAGGTTTGCAATGTACCACCTCCATGTATATATCTTGTTTCCCAATAAAACTGCTAGTTCCTTAAAGATAGGGGTGAAGTTTAATAGTAATTCTATATGTGTCACCATCCTAGGAATAGTGCTAAGGACCTGGAGAATATTCAATAAATAATTATTTACTGATACACAATCATTTGGAATATTCATAAACAACATACAATATATTCAGAGTTCAGAAATAGAAACTGTATAATTTAAAAAAATGACAAATTAAGAATTCCTGTTTTTCTAATACTGGAGGAAGTTGTTGTACTAAACCAACTCTCCCACCATAAAAAACTACCAATCTAAGAAAAATGCATGAAACAACAGCATGACTGTAATTCCTGAGAGAAAGGAAACACACAAGGCAATCCTCATAATTGTCCTTGCTTTCTGCTTTGCTTGGGCTCCACCTCCATCTGTGATAAGGAGCAGAGCAGCGAGGTGGTGCCCAAGTAGAGCAGAGCAACTTTGCTGAGCTAACTAGGCACATACTAACTTCTGGGACTTGAGGCAGCTGAATTTCAAGAGGCACAGTATTTGAGAAGTAATGGTGTGAAAATCTTCTACCAGTCCCTTAAGATTTGGCTGTGTATCAAGACTGTAACCAGATATTCAATTTAGAATCTAGAAATGCTACACATGAGGAATAGGGTGCAGTAGGGTGCACTCTAGCTGAAAGTAAGGGCTAAGCTAGATAAGAAATGACAAGAATTTTAAATAATCATGAAAGGGATTATGCTGTTCAACCAGTAAGTAAGCAATTTTATGTAACCAAACTTAATATTTTTTAAAGGAAGACAACAAAATTTATATCATCATCAACATACTATTAAGATTATTCAGCATAAAATCAAAAATTGCTATATATGGAAAGAAAAAATATATGACTCATAATGAAGGAAAAAACAATCAGTAGAAACAGAACTAGTGATGTTGTAGATGTTGGAATTAGCTTGTAAGGACTTAAAACAGTTAATGTAAATATATTTAATGGCTAAATTGAAAATGCTGGCATAATGAGTGAACAGATAGGATATTAGAATCTCAGTAGAGACACAAAAAATATAAAAAGGTCTAAAATAGAAATTATAGAATTAAAACTCATGAAAACGGAAAGAAAAAAATTAATGAATTGCTTAACGTCAAATGAGACACTAAAAAGATCTGTGATTTGAAACCAGGGTAATAGAAAAAATTAAAAGTTAAGCACAAACAAAAAATGCCTAAAAAATTACATCTCAGTATAATAAAGTATTATATGAAGCAGTCTAAGGTGCATGTATTAGAAGTTCCAGAAGGAGGGAATGCAGAGATTTCTACAGACAATTATATTTGAAGAAGTAACAGGCAGATATTTTCCAAATTGGATTTAAAAAACGTGCAACACACATATAACAGTATCTCAATAAACTCTTAGAGAAATTAAGACAAACAAAACAATGCATTAGGCACATGATAGTCAAATTGCTAAAAACAAGTGTAATGTAAATTTATTAAATATAGTCAAATGGAATAAAACGGTGCATTACATGTAGCACGACAGTGATACAAATTACTTCTACCTTCTCACAAATAAAAGTCAAAAGACAATAGATTGCATCTTTAAAATGCCACAAGAAAACATAAATCTCTCAGTGTAGAATTCGATTTAAAAAAATGAGGGCAAAATAGAGGCATTTTTAAGTTAAACAAAAGCAAAGAAAATTAATGTTCAGTTAGACCTTCCCTAACAGAAATACCATGGAGGCTGGGCATGCTGCTTCATGGCTGTAATCTCAGCACTTTGGGAGATGGGAGACTAACGCAGGCAGACCCCTAGAGGCCAGGAATTTAAAGACCAGCTTTGGCAACATAGACCTCCATCTCTACAAAAAAATTTAAAAATTTAGCCAGGCATGGTGGCATGCACTTGTAATTCTAGCTACTCGGGAGGCAGAGGTGTGAGGATCACTTGAGCTCAGGAGTTCAAGGTTACAGTGAGCTATGATCACGTCTAATCATGCCGCTGCACTCCAGCTTGGGCAATAGAGCTAGACCCTGTTTTTAAACAAAAAAAAAAAAAAAAAAAGAAAGAAAGAATTACACCCACTTTGTGTAGCTTCTCAGTCTCTCTGTCTCCCAGGACATGCCTGACTCAGGGGAACGGCTGGTGCAGCCACGTGGCTTAGGTAGCCATTGCCACCGGGAGCAAGGCCACTGCTTTCCTAGGTGACTTCCTGATCTTTAGAGAGTATGTTTTCTGCAGGAACGTTGTAATGGATACCAACTCTGCTCCTTCTGGGTACTTTCTAGACCTTTTCTCTCCACCTAGCCTGTTGGTTTTGTCTGTGTTCCCTCCTGTTAAGAGGGAACCTTCCTTATCAGTTCCTGCAATTGACATTGACTCTCTATAGCTTTTTTTGTTTACATGTACTATGTGGATATGATGGTACCTGGCAGGGTTGTTATGAGTTTTAAATGAGTTCATATTTGTAAATCACTTAGAAAACTACCCAGAACATAATAAGCGTAATGCAAGGATTTGTTCTATTATAACAAACACGTCTTTCCCCTGTCACTGCAGTCCTTGCTGGCAGGACTATCAGTGCTTCCCACTAGGGATTTTCTGCTCTCAGAGTATTTTGGCTGTAGCCATATATTATTTGGAATTTGTCATTTTTTTCTGACCCCTAGTTTCACTAAAAAAAAAAAAAAACAAACCCAAAAAACGCCCCGCCCCATTCTTCTTATTTTTTGTTTGATTTTCTGGAAAAAAAAAAAAAATGTGGGAACATTCAGAACATGCTGCCGTATTTCTACAGAAAATTCACTGGCAACTTACAACTTTGGAATTATCCGTGGGCATTTTCTTCACTTAGGACTAAACTTCTCCCAAATTAGCTTGAATTGGAAATAAATCGTCTTTTTTTATTACTTGCCTCATCTTTCCATGCATTACGAGGCACACTTCCAGAAAGTGGCTAACTCAATTTTGTATAAATATTAAAGGAGTTAAATGTGAGAAAGATAAAAAATGTTTTCAAGTCTTAGACAAAGCAAATAAATCCGTCATCATGTAAAGATGTTTGTCATGGGCTTGACTTTTCATCCACATACATTGACCCTATTGCCTGCTCCCTGGAGCATCATTTGAGTCACAGACTTTGGTATAGCTGTGAGCACATCCATACTAACCCAGTGGCCTTAAGTTAAAGAATATAATGCAAGGCAGTTTGTTTTGTTAAAATATGACTGTTTTTCTTGTAATAGAATGAAAAAAAATAATAATTTCTTTAATACCCAGGTAATAGCAATGACATTTTTCCAAATTAATTTTAGC
This sequence comes from Lepilemur ruficaudatus, assembly GCA_963574885.1. Classification (NCBI taxonomy): domain Eukaryota; kingdom Metazoa; phylum Chordata; class Mammalia; order Primates; family Lepilemuridae; genus Lepilemur; species Lepilemur ruficaudatus. The sequence continues at coordinate 21,389 of CAUYRT010086025.1, read as the reverse complement.
AGCTTAGCAGGAACACAGCAGAAAACAGTGTGAAAATTAAAAGAAGTACATTAAGCTCATTTGCACACACCCACACATTGAATGTGCAAAAATTACAAATTTGTAAAATTACAAAGAAAAAGAAGGGTGAGATCACATTTAAAAAATCAAAGCATTAGGGGAGAAAAACCAAAAGAAATAGCAGAACTTTTTCTGAAAAACTGAAACTTTGTAGGATCTCAACAGGGCTTACAATTATCATGGTTTTGTTCTGTCAAGTAGGGAAGGATCAAGTCCTCTTTTCTTCTGATGTCAGAAAATAGAGTAAAACAAAACCAACAGGGGAACCTGTTGTAGGCATTCGGGAGTCTCTCAAAATTTTCCCTAAATCCAAATGAATGATTAGGCAGGTAAAAGACAAAATTTTAAAATTAAAGGTTTTTCTTTTCCCCCTTATTTTTTTTCCTTATTGCTCTGGTAGAACATGTTGAATACAATTATAACAATAAAATACATTGTTAATACAGCTCATAAATTTGACTTTAAAAAAATACAAGCAATCTCTTTTTATAATGCAACGATTTTCTTACTGAGTTGACAAATATGTCTGGTCCAGAGCTCAGTTGTTTCATTTAAAGAGGTTAATGATATTTTAAATTTTATGTGCATTATTTCTTCCTTGTAGCCCAGTTTCCAAGTTATTTATTTCCCTAGAATATGATGCTTTTTGTGTCTTTTTATTTATTTGTTTGTTTTGAAAGAGAACTGCTTAATTAATGATAGTATTTTGATCCTGAGATCTATTACTGGAAAAAAAAATATCTGAGAGGCACAATTGAAACAGTAGACTCTTTCCATCTTTTTTTGATATTAATAGATGAGGATTCACATTACAGAATTCATTCTTGAAGTAGTATGATATGTGTTAAAAATCAACAGCCCCACATCACTGATTTTTGAGAAAAATTCCCTCTGAAGATTTCATATGGTATCAGGAGAAATGTTTTATATCCTAAGCAAGCTTTAACACTCCCTGTGGTTTTCTATAAAATGTATTGAGACTGAAAAGGAAGTTATCCATTAACATGCTTGTATTAGGAAATAAAAATTTTCTTTCTGCATAACACAAAACTTTTCAAGTTGCCATTCTTCTGTGGTATATGCTAACAACCTAAGAAAATGCAGAACATACGCACTTAATATAATAAAACGTGTTCTCATCAAGATTATTTTTCAACTTACCTCTTGTGTGTTACTTTGCATTTTTTTACTTTATCCATCTATCTACCTTAGAGTTACTCTCTGTTAAACTCTCTAAATATCCTATTTACTTAGACATCTCCTTTTTTTCATTTTTTCCCTGAATACTAAGTAGTTTCCTTCACTTTAATATCCTTCTAAATTTCTCATTTTAAATTATATAGCATCTTCATGAAAAATGTATTGCATTGCAGACTGTCGGATCCTTTGATCATTTGATTCTTAAAAATCAAATCTCTTTCCTTATTTTTGTTGTTACTATGATTGCTTTGGGGGCCTTCTTCATAAATTCTATGCCTACCTAGTCTGGAATCAGTTTGTACATTAATATCTGAAGCTGATATTAATCACACCACACAGTTAGTATAATGTGGATGCCATACTTGTGCTTAACATGTACTTTAGTTTTTATAATGGGAGATTATTTTTCCCATTTGGAGTCTTTGGCAGAGGAAGCTCCACCTAACACATCTCTGGGTCAGTGAATGGAAAATTGGGAGACACAGAAGATACAGAAAACTTTGAATTTCCAGATATCTCTTGCCAAGGGAGGCTGTTATCCATCTTCCCTCTCCCCACTGAGAAAACAAAACTTCTTATAAAAACTTCTTAATCACTGTTGCTGAGACAGTTGATGACTGTTCTAAGGTTCAACAACATCCATCAACCCTCACTGTGTTAGATCTACACATAGCTACCCCCTACCCTCCTACATACACAAGACACAAAAGGATTTGTCTAATAGAGAGAGAACATTAAAGGAGTTCCAGGACCTCTACTTTGTTTTGCCAGGAATTTGGGGAAAAGACAGAGGAGTGCACTTAGAATGTGTTAGAGCAACATAGGTGGGCTACAATACTCAGATTAGGAGAAATTTATTCATGTATTTGGACAACCTCGGAATTTGGGATTTATTGAATACTTGAGAATGGCCACAATTGTCTGCTGAGTTGGTTAATGAAAACCAGCACCTAAATGTGCTCTAGAGCTGTGGTCTAGGCTGTGGACTGGTGTGGGTCCGTGGCCTGTTAGGAACTGGGCCGCACAGCAGGAAGTGAGAGGCCATAGAGCCAGTGAGCAAAGCTTCATCTATATTTACAGCCATTCCCCATCGCTCACGTCTCTGCCAGAGCTCCGCCTTCTGTGAGATCAGCGGAGGCATTCGATTCTCATAGGAGCATGAACCCTACTGTAAACTGCGCATGCGGGAGATCTAGGTTGCATGCTCCTTATGAGAATCTCATGCTTGATGATCTAAGGTGGAGCTGAGGTGGTGAGGCTAGCATGGGGGAGTGGCTGCAAATGCAGATTAGTTGCAGGAAACCAAGCTCAGGGCTCCCACTTATTCTGCATTATAATGAGCTGTATGATTATTTCATTATATATTATAATAATAACAGAAATAAAGTGCACAATAAATGTGCTTGAATCATACCAAAACCATCCCCTACTCCCCACCCTTGTCTGTGGAAAAATTATCGTCCATGAAACCGGTCGCTGGTGCCAGAAAGGTTGGGGACCTCTGCTCTAGAGTGAAGGAGCAGAAATCCTGAAGTTTCCATGGCAGGCTGCAGTGGAAGGAACCTGAAGGCTCAGGGATTTGGGAATGAGAGAAAGGGTGCATTCTTTGCAACCTGCTCAACTACTCCCTAAAAATACCCACTTGGAACGAACACTTGAAGGACCCTTAACAGGCATTCAGAAATGCCTTGTCCAGCTCTGTGGTGCCTGTCCTCTGCAGGTGCCTATCATGGTGGTATTGAGTCTCTGATCTCAGTGGGAATAATGAGGGTCCAAAGGGGGAGGGGCCCGCAGGTGGTGCTCAAACAGCAGAAATGCTCTCTGCCATTTCCAAGGTAACCCACACTGATACAGCTGTGCTCATACTGTTTTGGCTTGCAAAATCTGTAGTGATTGCTAATTAATCACTGAGCGTTTAGATGGGAAAATATATGGGCAACTCACTAAGCATAGTTTGGGCACATATATATGCATATATGAATAGTTGTTGTTCTTTGTTAATATTCATTGCTATTATTGTTTGTTCAGTGGGCACAATGACCTTGAACCACCATGTGGGGATTCTTCACTTATTCAGTTTCCAGTCTTAAGACAGGTAACAAAAACAGAGCTTCTTCCATTGATCAAGAGACAGGTTGTTTGGCAAAAATTGTACCAAACTGCACCCATTTACCGGGATAACTGCGTACTGAGAAAATGAGACTGTTTCTCAGAGAGTGGCCATTCACGGTTGCCGTTCTGGAGCGGTCCTGGTTTATGCTTATTGGCACAGCATCTTGTTCATGTGATGTCAGTTTGACTTTAAAAAGTGTCCTGGTTTATGTGATACATTGTATGGTTATTCTAATTAGATACCATTTCTGAACTGACGCTCATCACTCCAGATCTAAAATGCCCCTGGGGGTTTATGGAATTAAGAGAACTAATGGAGTCTTGGCCTGAGTTCATGTCTAACACTGGAACATACCAACTCAATAGTCATTTCTCCAGCCCCCCAAATAGTAGAAGAATAGATATAATTAGTAGCTGGCAAAATCACTGTGTTAATACTTAACCCAACAGAGTGAGGGCTATTTTCGTAGCAGGGCCAAGTGAAAGGTCCTAACATTGTCCCTTCCTGTTCACCAAGATATGAAACCATAAAACTCTAGTTTTAGGGGAGTTTCCAAGATTAACCTCACCATCAAACAATTGAGAGGCAGTGACTGTGATTCATAAAACAGCCCTATTTACCATGTCCAGGGGAAAATGTCATAAGGGTTCTGGGTAATGGTCATAAACGATCTTCATCAGGTGATGTTTATAGCTATAATTCTGTTTCTGGTGTCTTAATTAAAATAATTCAACACAGGCTATGGCAGCAGATGTGCAGTTATGTCATTGCATATGCTCCCCCATCACCATTTAAAAAGGTTATCTGAAGCAGTTAACTTTCTAATGAAAGAAATTATGATGTTTCCTTTATCATATTGCCTCGAAACTTTGGCCAATCTCTTAGCCTGTTTCACAATTTACTATGAAGAGGCTTTGATAGTCTTGTTTTCCACAGGACATCATGCTGGTCCCTTACATTGACAGCCTTGTGCTAACTGGACCTCTTGGGAGGCTCATAGCTGCTGGCCATGCAGCACCACTGATTACACAACTCAAATTGTCCATCATTACCTGGATCTTATCTAGTCCACTGAACCATAAAATTGAACACTGATAGGATGACTTAATTGTAGAATGGAATTGTGCTTAACAAAAGTGGGTCCAAACAGGTCCAGAAGGCATGATAGACCTCACAGATGGTGTGGATTATCTTAGTGAGTGCTCTTACCACCTTTTTTACTCTCTTTCAACACACCTCTTGATTCATGGAGAGTCTTCTATGACTTGTTAAGGGAGCTATAGTTTTGCTTTGCATTTGAATCTGTATAGCACACAGGCATCAGCCAAAAGATAGTGGTACTTCGGAGGGGCCCTGGAAAGCAGTGGGGAAGGGAAAGCCTCCCCATATGCATTGTTAGGTCAGTAGATGGTGTTTTGTTTCATGTAAAACGAGAGGTGGCTTGAAGTATGTATCTACACTTACGCATGAGTAGTGGCTAATGAGTTGGAAATCTAGCTTACATAAATAAATAAAACAAAATTGAAACAAGCTGGCAAAGTGATCAATGGGAGCAGTTGGTGCATAGACCTCTAGAAATAGGACCCAGAAAACATCTGCTTTGAGAAGGCTTGTCAGTCAGTAATGAAGTCAGCAGACTAGTCTACTCCATAGGCAACTTCTAGCCTGGGCCTTTCCAGTTCTTGCCCAAGGTATCCACATATGGACTGGTCATCATGGTAGGCATGAAACCTCACAAACCAAGAGAAAACACCAAGGGTATCATGTAGGTACATACGAAGAGAAAAATACATTATTGACGATATTCTAAATATATTAATAATGAGTAATTCTGGTAATGCAGGCCTACTAATGTGAAGAATGGAAGTCTTTTTGGAAGAGATAATATTTTGTTTAATTGGAGTTCAGTGTTAATGTTCTTTATAATCAAAATCAGTTGGAAACGTTCATCTGTTAATGCTAATCTGTAATGAGATTTTACATATTTTGTCTTTGAAAATGTCTCTTCATGTAGATATTTACAGCCAAATACTGATATCATTTGATGGGCATAGGATCTTAATTGAGCATATTCATCAATTTCAGGGCATTTATAGAATTCTGTTAGATTCCTGCTTGATATTGGTGTTTTGGCATGCCGTTACACTGCATATTAATCTGTTCCAATTGAAGGTTAGGTAAAAGGTCCCCGATTGCACATTTAAGTGGATTGTCAAGTATGGAAATTTCCTCTGCACTTGCATCGAGGTCAAAAAATGCTGCTGAAACTGTATTTCCAGCTCAGAAAATATATTCCATGCAAATTTGTGTAGAAATAGAGATCTCACTTCGTTTTAACTTTTGACAGCACAAGAAATACATGAAGCAGCTTGACATTATTTGTGATTCAAACAATGTTTGACTAAATGACTTTGCTATAGTCTAAGTTTCACAGATAAGCACTGTTTTGTCTTGTAATTTTAGGTGGAGTTAATTAAGAAACACGATCAAATATGCAGCAAAGGCTAATTTCCAAAACCACTCAGTGTTCAGTCATATTGAGGGCAGCTCCTGTTCAGGTAAGTTCCAGTCTTGGCATCAAGCTAAAACATTCACAACCAAACTTTACCCCTGCTAAGCTATGGAATTACTGGTATGGCTGGTGAGGCAAGTTAGTATATTAAACTTTTTTGACAAAAATTCTAGAGCTAACAAGGGTTAAGTCCATGAGCATAACTAAATTTCACTATTGCCACTACTGTTCAATAATAGATGATAATCTCAAATACCTCTGCAAAACATTTGCTGATGAATGCTGCAGTGCATAACCACAAGCCTTAAATACCTTATATTTTCACAGGCTTTGTAAATTTTTCCAACTAGGCCTTTTCATCTTCCGTATACACTTTTATCACCATCAGCTGTGACCCATCTTAGCCGATTTCATTTCAGGTTGTACTGAGTGAGTGTTTTTCAACTTTGAAAATATTCTTGCCTGTAGTTATTCCACATAGACTATTCATAAAGGCTGATTCTTCAGTGACTTCAAGTTCAGCATTGACTCCTTTAATGAACAATGACATCCGAGCCATATTAGTCACATTTGTCTATTTATCAAGAGCAAATTGTTTGCCTTATTTTTTAATTAACAATTGGTGTTGCCCTCAATGTTTCAACTTTTTGAGCAACATTTCTTGCAGAAAAACTAGTATTCCTTTTTATAAATTGACAAATAAAAATTATATATATTTACGGTGTACAACATGATGTTTTGATATGTGTATATATCATGGAATGGCTAAGTAAAGCTAATTAGCATATGCATTACCTCACATACTTAGTATTTTTTTTGTGAGAAGAACACTTAAACTCTACTAAGGTATAGACACTAGTAGAAATGATACTCAGCTTAGGATCATTTGACTTAATTTTTTGACTTTATAATGGTGTAAAAGTGTTACATGTGTTCAGTGAGTTACCATGGGGTTATGTCCTGATAAACCCATTTGTTTATTTTAAAATTGGACACATTTCTTTAGCTGCTGAAGTCAAACATGATTGAATTAACTTACCATAGTCAAATCGCTTTCCTTGCTTGGCTGACAAGGGAGCTACTCACTAACTTGCTTTTCAGAGCTCCAGAAAAGATCATTTGAGGTCTCAATAGCGACCACATCACAGGTTGGAAATGATCTCACTTCCTATTTTTATTTTATGTAGCAATTCTGCATGATGAGATACTCTGTAACACTTTTTATCTTCTGTTAGCACCTTGAAGGCTTGGGGATTTTTAACTGCCGGTATGATCTAAACCTTCCATCCAAAGGACCCACTTGTGATGGTCCTGTCTATATTAGGTATTCTCAGGAACAGCTGCAGACGTAGGAAACGTAGAGGCTAAGTCTTCATTTTTTTCTTTATCCTTTTTACTGCAGTCTTACATAAAGAACACTGGCTGTAGATAACATTTTTGTTTCAAGTAGTGTGCTAAGTAAAAGGAGCCAATCCCAAATGACTGCATATTATATGATTCCATTCCTATTAAATATCTAGAATAGGCAATCTATAGGGACAGAAAGTAGATTAGTAGTTGCTCAGATCTGGGGGCAGGAAAAGAAGTGATAGGAGAATATTAGTTCAAGGTACAAAGTTTCTTTGCAAGGTGATGAAAATGTTATAAAATTGACCTTGGTGGTGGTTGCACGTATCTGTGAATATACTTAAAACTATTGAGTTATACCCTTTAAGTGGGTGAAGTGTATGATATGTAAATTGTATCTCAATAAAGCTGTCAAAAAAACCCCACAGAATATGGTAAGAACAAGTATGTAGAACATGTAATCTCCAAGTGTGAAAATCATAGTAAAATATGTAGATTGCTACAGTATCATTGTTTTATAGCAAATAATAAATGCTCTTAATCCTGAAAAAAAGACTTTCCTTTTAAAAGGAGAGAAAAAATATGGAACTGAAAATATGTATCAAGAAATAATGGCTATAATTTTCCCAAATTTGTCATGAGACATAAAACCACAGAAGCTTTCAAGAAGCTAAAATAAATTCAAACAGAAAACCCAAAGAAATCTTTGTCTAAATAGATCACAATCAAATTTCTTAAAAACAAACAACAACAAAAACTCTTCTAATAAAGAAGATGTAGGCCTAAATGTCTTCAATATGAATAGCACCAAACATTTAAGGAAGAAAAATATCAATTCTAAACAAATTCTTCTAGAAAATAGCGGAATAGGTAAAACATCCCATTTCATGAGGCCATGATTGCACAGATAACAAAACCAGTTAAAAAAAACAGTATAAGAAAACTATAAACCGATATCCTTCGTGATCTTAGATGTAAAATTTTCATGAAAATATGAATAAATCATATCAAGCAATGTTCATGATTACTGAGTGGGATTTATCCCAAGAATGCAAGACTGGTTCAACATTTGAAATTCGATTAATAGAAATCATACCAACAGACTCAGAAGGAAAACCTGTATTATCATCTCAACAAGCACAGAAAAATAATTTAACAAAATTTAGCATATTAACAATTAACCATTAACAATTGAATATGACTAAAAATTCATAACAAACTAAAAATTGAAAGTAACTTCTTTAACTTATAAAAGACATCTGCAAAAACCTACAATTAACATCATAGTCAGTGTTTACCCTAAGATCAGGAACAAGCAAAATGTTCATTCTCACTACTCCTATTTAACGTCGTGTTGGAGGTTCCAGCCAGACAGGAAAAAGAAATAAAAAATATACAGACTGAGAAATATGATATAAAACCCTTTTCCAGTCTCAGTTATTATATGTAGGAATCTACAGAAAGCTGCTATCCTTAATAAGTTACTTTAGCAAGTTCACAAGATACAAGAACAATATAACATAATCAGTTATATTTCCATATATTAGCAATGAACAATCAAATTGAAATAATTAATATAGTACAAATTATAAGAACATAAAATACAAAATATTTAGGAATTAATCTAACCAAGTATATACAATATTGATTCATTGATTTGTGTAGAGCTATAAAACTGATGAATAAATCAAATAAGACATATATATGTTTGTGTACGTGTAGTTTGTACACAACATGTATGTTCAGGTACACACACATATGTATAGAGATCAATTTTCATATACTTAAAAATTCAATAATATTCAGTTATTAATTTCTTCAAACTTCTATATGGATTCAAAAAATGTTATTCAAGACCACAACAGGATTTTTGGCAGAAATAGACAATACATTTTGTAGAAATATAATATATGGTAGAAATAGACTATAAGTTATAAGATAACATGAAAGAAATAGCCAAAAACAATTTTGAAACAGAACCAAGTTTCAGCACTGACAATACCTGATTTCAAGTCTTAAATAATCAGTAATTATGTTTGACATTGAGATATAGCCAGTGGTTTTATGTTTATACTTGTGGTGATATAACTAATAGTGCCTAAAATTTATGATACATGTGGTATTGACTAAGAAGGAGGCATATAAATCAACAGAGCAGAGTAGAAATTCTAGAATAAGACACATGTATGGCCAATTGGCTTTTGACAAAGGCACAAAAGAAATTCATTGGAGGAAAGATAATCTTTTAAAAAATGATGCTCTGACAATTAGGTATACATATTCAAAAAAGGAATACATATTTTCATCTTATACAAAAGTTAATTGAAAAGTATTACAGTCAAAAATATAAATCTTAACACTATAAAACTTCTAGAAAAGGCTTAGTATAAATCTTTGTGAGCCTGGGTTAGACAAAGATCTCTTAGATTCATAAAATAGAAGTAACTGATCCATTGAACTTTATCCAAATTAAAAACTTTTGTTCTGTGAAAGATTTTGTTAAGAAAAGAGACAGAAAAGCCACAGACTGGGAAAAAATATGTATAAAACATCTATCTGACAAAGCACTTAAACAGGAATACAGAACCATCAAAAATCAATATTGAAAACAGGCAACTCAATTAAAAATTGACAAAACAGTTGAACAGCTATTTCATCAAAGAAGACATACAGACAAATGAGTATGTGAAAAGGTACTCAACATCACTACTCTTTAGGGAAATACAACTAATGAAACCAAAACAAGACACTACCATATACCTAATAGAATGGCCAAAATAAAAAATACTAACAATACCAAGTACTGGCAAGGATGCAGAAAAAGTGGAACTCTGACAATTCCCTTATGGGGATGCAGGATGAGGCAGCAACTATAACCCAGATATCTAAGGGAGACTCCTACTCGTGTTTGAGCAGAATATGAGGTTGGATGGGGTTGTATAGTGTACAGTTACCAGTTGTGAATTTTCCTCGAACTTTAAAATTTAAAAGGGCAATGAGATATAGTTTTTTGAATTAAAGTTATTCATGGAAATTATCTAATTTGAACATGTTTATATTCATATTGGGGCCATCCCTGCAGCTGACAATTTATTATTACATCATTTTTCTTCTGTCCTTTGTTATCAGTGTAGTCTCAGATGAGTTATATTTAACAATACAACTGATCGTACTTTTATGAAATAGAACAGGGAATGAATATGTGTGCCCTTAGACATAGGCTGAAAGAATGTACCTCATCTCATTGCCTGTATTAGTAAAATGAACTTTAGTTGTATTTGCCCACTTTTTGTATTTTTTCAGCTATTGCATCAAGTAAACTAGGTATATTTTCACCAAATTTGAAGGTTATACTTGAAATAGCCTGTTGGAAACTATTGGCACCGTAGGATATATGAAATTCTCTTCAAGAGTGACTACCGACAGTCAGCTGAACATGGAGTATAATAAAAGGCCTATATAAAGGCCACTCGAGAGAAACACGAGAGCTTGGTTAAAAGACCCTGAGTAAAGCAAAGAATGGTTTTAAATATGAAGCCAAATCAATTGTGAAAACTACACATCATTCCAAGTTCCATTTCAACTGCTATTGCCTCATTATGGCCTGTGCCGATCTTCTAAACAAGAAGTTATATTTCTCTCCTTCAAAACTCTGCAGCACTGTATACCATTTTTGTCATAAATCATCATCTTTCTTATTGAAGTGTCGTATTCTCTGATTAAACCATGATTTATTTGAAAGCGGTAACTATGTCATTTTTATTATTGTGTCACTGACAATGTCTATAATGGCATCTAGAACAAGGAAAATACTCAATAACTGGGGTTTGGGGTTCTGCCTATGCCTTCGTCATTGTTTTTTGTTAAATATGACATACAATGAAGAAATTGCAAAATCAAGGTATGAATCCAGCTTTAGGAATATTTAAAAACTGTGTACAATCATGTGGCCAGCACCCAGGTAAAGATACAAAGCAGCCTAGCAGTTTCTCTGGTACCCCAATACAGTCTCACCACCTACTGCCCCCAAAGTAGCCAATATCTTGACTTCTAATGGCATAGATTAATTTTGCCTACTTTAGAATTTTGTGTAAATGGAATAATACCAACTGTGTTCTTCAGTGTCTGGCTTTTTTCACTCAACATTACATTTCTGAAATTCCTTCCTATTGTAGTTCATTTGTTCACATCACTGTATTGCTGTGCTACTCAAAGCATGGTCCCTGGACCCAGAGCACTGGTGTTACCTGAGATCTTGTTAGAAATGCAAATCCTCAGGTCTTACCCCAGACCTGCTGACTCAGAATGTCTTGAGGTGGTGCCCAGTACTCTGTGTTTCAGCAAGCTGTTCGGGTGATTGTGATGCCTGGTAGAGTGTGAGAACCGTGGCTGTATACGGCTCCAGTGTAAGAGCATATTATTATCTATTCATCTAGTTTACTGTTGATGGTACCAGCATCATTTTTGTCTCCTGTTCATAAGGACCATAAGATACAGATGAATAGCACTATTTGAGTTTTTTCTCCAAATACCCCATACTGTTGCATGCCTCTAAAATTTTGAAAATTTCTATGGACTGAATGTTTTTGTCCCTGCAAAATTTCTATTTTGAAGCCTTAATCTTCAATGTGACAGTATTTGGAGGTGGGAGCTTTTGGGAGGTAACTGAGTTTAGATAAGGTCAAGAGGGTGGAGCCCCCAGGATAAGATTGATGCCTTTAAAAAGGGATGAAGAGACCAGAGCCTTCTCTCTCTGCACCAAGAAGGCATCCATCTGCAAACCAGGAAGAGGGCTCTCACCAAACCAAATTGGCCAACACCTTGACCAGCACTTCCTAGCTTTGAGAGCTGTAAGTTGTTTAAGCTACCCAATCTGTGGTAACTTGTTATAGCATCCCGAACTGAGATGCCAGTGATACCTTATTTGGCTGCTTGCTATGTACTTAATTACTTGCACAGACAATCTTTTCTGGTCTGAACCAAATTTCCTTTTTTCTTTCTTTGTGATGCAGTGTGCTTAATGCCTGTCTCATATCTCAGTCACATATATACCTCACACATTGTACTCACTCATCTCTCCCTGCTACTACCTGGTGAACTCCTTCAGGATAGAAATTGTCTTTTTTATTTTTTTTTGCATCCCCAACACTGAACACAGGGGCTGACACAAAGTAAATGCTCAACAATAGATTACAGAATTACAAAATGAATGAAGGAAATGAGGGTGCAACATTAGAGTGCAAAAGAATCGTAAATACCAATGATCTACAATAATCATCATTTCTTATGACACTATATAATGACAAAAAACATCTTCAAATTCTCTGAAAAACATTTTTGAACACTTCCTATGCAGAGGGGAATGCTAAGTGCTAAGCACTTGGGGAAATATAAATTTGAATGAATATTGATAAATACTTTCAAATAACTCTACTATAATAAGATGCATTGTATAATCAACACTGCCTGTCTTCCACAGACCAAACTGGCCAAGTCTACTTTGGTTTAGAGCCACTGATTGTTTTTGCTTCTTCAAGAGACAGAAAAAGAAAACAGAAGCACGGAAGGAAAAAAAAGAGGGAGAGGAAGAGGAAGTAAGAAAGGAGAAGTAAGGAGAGAGAGGCAAGAGGGGAGAGGATAAAAAAATACAGAATCCTTAGAAGTGGTTTGTCCCTGCTTGTAGCTTCAGTAGAGTCAGGTCAGTGTGCACTTCTAACTCATGTGCCTACAAAAAGGAGCCACCTGCCTCCTGAAACTTACCTTTTAAGTTCTAGGGCTACGATTTGTTATCATGAGCAATATATTATTTATTTTGAGCCTTCTTACATCCTCTTAAAGTACTAATATTCCTAGATGTAACAAAAAGTTAGTATTTTTAAAGCATTTTCACCATGGCAAATATTTTCTGGAAAATAGAGCAAGGAAACTAAGGGATTAATGGGCATTTAGGAGGCGGTGAGTGAGGGCTAGTCTACCAAAGAGAAAAAAGCTTCTGCAAATTTTTAGTTGGTTTGTTGCCTTTATCATTTAGTGTGGATTGTCAGTGCCCATCCTACAATCCAAGTCAGATTTGGAAATTCCTTTACGTGTATATATGTGGAGATCGTCCACTGCTCATTTGACAGGCTAATTTGAAAGGGTTCTCCACGAGGCCCCTCCAGATTAGTATGGAAAAAGAAAAACATGATCAATAGGTACAGGAGAAAAGTTTCTGAAATGTTTGAGATGGTTTCAAAAAAAATATGGAAATCAATTTAAAAAACATTCCCCTCCTGTAAAATAATTAAATTCAAATAAGACATCCTGCTGTTTGTGTGGATCACACATACTTAATAATTACTGCGGTGGCTGGATCTGGTTTGCTGGTGGAGATACAGATGCTGCTCTGTGGGGGAATCACACAAAATAGCCATAATCATTAGATAAGCAAGTTTCCAAGCATTTCTTAAATCGAAAGCTTCATTAGAACTGGTTCATATATCTTTGGAAATGTGTCATGTCATGAACACAATGGATGTTATTTAAGTGCTGTGCTCATTTTCTATGCATGCTAGAGCAATCTGAGTCAAAAAAACTGCACTGTTTCCAAAGTAACCGTGAATATACTAGTTAAGAAAGGGATATAAATGTGTTGGAGTATTACTTATTTATGCTAGCAGTGCTAATGGTTGCAAGACACCTTCAGCGGCACACACTTTTAAATATAACGGCATAGTGTAGAAAGTACACTGTACACTTTCTTGTGATTACCAAGAACGCTCCCAAGAAGGTCTTAACAAATGTGAGCATAAGTTATAGTTTGTTAAGTCGCCCATCTGAAGCATTCAACCTCATTCTCGGTGGAGGAATGTGTCTCCTAATTTACCGAGAAACTTAGAAGCATTCAATTGGTGACCCATTATCAAACCCACCTATCTATTTGCACATTTCCCCAGTCCCCCCAACCTTTTGCCCAGTTTCAGTGGAAGCTTATTTATCCAATTCTTTCCAGAGTAAACCATGTGTGCTCTCAAAGCCAATACTTCTGTCTCTTCCCAGTGTGCACTGACTTCTCCCCTTGGTAAATCCTAAAGCCTGTTAGGCAACTTCTATCCCTGTTACCTCTTTCAACACTTCTATTTGTTAACTTCCCCAACACACACTCTAGGCATTGGCTAAATCAACCTCTTTCAAACCCTTAACGCACCAAAATAGTTTGCATCTCAGGGCTTCACTTATGTTTTTCTTCTCAGCCTGGAACATTCTTTTACCTGCGTTTTATTTGACACATTCCCTCTTATAATTTCACATGCAGCCTAAATAGCATGCCCAGGGTCCTCTAATAGTACATCCTCAGGGAGAATGATGCTCCTACTTTGTGATACTCAGTTTATTGTTTAACAGCAAGTATCAGAATTTGTCATTTTAGCCTGTATCTCCTTGACTAGACTATAAGCTCTATCAGGGCAGTGCTCATGTCCAGCGTATTCAATTTAGCCTGATTCATAGCATGTGCTCAATAAATATTTGATGAATACAGAAATAGGAATAGGTGCATGACAACAAACAGAATGTAAAAGTAATAATTCAGATAGCAGCAGTAGGTCTATGTATTATTCAGGATTGTATGGGTTGCAGGTGATAAGACATTAAATCAAATTAACTTTAATGAAAAAAATGATTGATTCTTGTATCTGCAAAGTTCAGGGATGTGTCTGACTGTGGATACAGTGAGATTTCTAGGATTATATGATACCATTTATGGCTTTAGTCATATTCAGCTTATTCTGCAATCAAGCTCTCTCTTCACCCAGCAAGTGTGAGCCTGCCCTCTCAGACCCTTATTCTCCCATTTAGTTGTACATCGAGAAAGATCTCTGATTTAGACAGCTGTTTATTTACTTATGTTATTGTAGAAATTTCTTTAATAGCACTTATTATGAGTAGATATTCTTCAAAGTGCTTTACAAATACAAACTTCTTTAGTCCTAGAATTATTGTCCCTACTTTAAAGATTACAGAAGTTAATTTCCAGGTACCACCCTTGTTGAGTTTATATTCCAGTGGAAGAGAATATTCAGTAAACAATAGGTATGATATTAATAATATGTTATATCATGTTAAAATGTAGCAAATGCTATGGAAAAAGGAAAAGTAGAGTAAGGAGGGTTTGCAGTACGAGCAATGGGTACGGTCCAGGAGCTCTTTGAGTAGATTGCTTAGAATAGAGTTTTCCCATTTTCAGCTGAAAGAGTTCTGAGTCATCATTTATGTTATCTGGACTCTCAATTCCAAGAGAGGGTCCAGAGTCAAAGGCCTCAATCTAGGAGAAGAAAAAATTGACTTGGTATCATAAAAAAATGTCTAGGTCAGTGCTACAATGAAGAAGCAAAGTCAGAACAAGATTACCATTATCAGTTTCCCAGCCAGCTTACACAGAATCCGAAATTCTACCATGGCTTCATTCAGTTAATGAGAATGAATAGGTAACCTTCCATGCCTGGCTCTCTTCTCTATCCTAGATACACATTCAGTTTCTTCTATCAATGTCAAACTGCGTATATGAATACTTCTGCATGGAGTAACACATGAAACCAATCCACTTTAAAATGTTAATAGATTGTAATGCTGCCTCTTTCTTTGATGGAGGGATTATTGGGTCCCTCATCTCCTCTTCAATCCCTAAGAAACACTATTTTCCCTCACAATGTTTCCTACTACAAACTGGCTCTGTAGATTAACAAAGATATTTCCCCAAATAGTATTCCCCCTTAATTAGCAGATTTTAAAAGTAAAACAAGCTGTTCATGATGTATTAATAGCTCTGTTAATCTACCGTTAGTTAATATATGGGATACTCTACAAAGAACTTTTCTTAAAATGTTAGGTGGAGTGAACCAGCTATAAAACAAGTGTTATCAGCTTAAGTTATTGGGTTTTTTTTCTGTTATTGGCTAACAAGTAATGATCACAAAGTACTCGCTCAATTGAGTAATGAAAGCAGTAGCAAAGGATTTTCAGGTAAAAGAAATTAATAAACCTAAAAGTCACTGAGTGCAAATTTGATGAAAAGAAGATAAATAGCCACCATCTTAGTCCATTCAGGCTGATATAACAAAATACCATAGACTGCAGGGATTATAAACAAGAGACATTTATTTTTCACATTCTGGAGACTGAGAAGTCCACGATCAAGGCACTGGCAGATGTGGTGGCTGGTGAGGGCCCACTTCCTGATAAACAGCTGTCTTCTCAGGGTAACCTCACATAGCAGAAGAGGCTAGCTGGCTAGCTCCCTCGAGCCTGTTTTATATGAGTGCTAATCCCAATCATAAGGGTTCTGCTCTCATGGCCTAATCACCTCCCAAAGGCCCCACCTCCTAATACCATCACCTTAGGGGTTAGCTTTCAACATATAAAAATCTAGGGGAACACAAACATTCAGACCATTTCATCTACCATGATGTGATAAATACATGGTTTACACCTGTTGGCTTGTTGCGTGAGAACTTTGCTCCTCTTCCTTATGTGAACCTTACACAATTTAAGACCCGTACATGGTATGTGTGTGAGTCAGAGACCATAACGATGTGGGAGGAGGAGTACTTGCTCCATGTAATCTGCCGTGGCGAGGTTAAAAGAAAATAGATGCTATCCTTGACTTTAACAGACTCACAATTCAGTGATAATATTGATCTTTTTATTAAAAAATTGTGCACTGTGTAGAAAATCTTAGATTCTTTTTGTGTGGCATGCCACAGAGTCTGACCTAAGAACTTGGAATAATTTTAATGCTTTTATATTTAAGTGCATTTGAGATATTTCTGAATTTACTTTTTTCCTATGTCAAAGTTCACATCCCAGTTTTAGTTTCATCCTAGCAAAATGAATTGTTTTACAAAGACCATAACTCTCCAAACCTTTGGTGCTTTGATTCTGTGATGTTTTACTAGCTCACTGAAATGTGTTTTCAAGCTTAAGAGTGTAGAAGCTAATAATGTTCTCATGAAATCGTCATCATCGCAATTATACCTACATTGCTCCAGAGAATTAGAAATCACCCTCTTCCTCCAACCTAGTTCCTCTAGAATTGCTCTTCATACATTTACTAGCATTTTCTGTCTTTTCCAGCTATAATGGACACTCATTATTTTTCTTATTTATCCTCTCTGATATCCAATATGGTTAAAAATTTTTCTCTTGTGGCATATTGCTTTAATTTGGATTCCAAGACACAATCTTGTGGTGCTTTTTCTTCTAACTGTCTTGTTTCCTGCTAGATTGTAAACTCCTAGAAATCAGAAATGCGTTTCTTGTTTTTATCCTTCAGAGATCGTAATACAATGCATTATCTATAACAAGCAAGAAATACGTGTTGTGTAATTGAAAACAATTAAAATACCTTACAATGAATATTGCCAGCAAAAGTGTGTATACTGTATCTATTCATCCCTATGAATGGCTGTTAGAAATAGAGCCTACGTTAAAACTAGTAGAAGGTAGATAGTGAATGTTCCACCTCATTTTGTATTTTGAACAAGTTTCAAATGTTATTTTGAATAAGTTTAGCCCAAATACTTTGAATATTTTTTAATTCACATCATTGGTTGACCTATATTACCTACATTATTATTTCTGTCAATTTTTATTAATTTTTAAAATATTTGTACTGCTTATTTACCTTTGAATTACAATATAGATTTTATAAGATAGGTGTTACAATAATCCTGAAATTAGGTGGATGTTACTTAAATGCAAACTGATTCATATACAGTTCACAAAATAATGACCAGTGATAATTACTAATTAATTCTGAATAAAGTGTGTTTCAGAATTCTGGGTTGTCAGAATGTCTTAAACCATGATATACACTATCTAAAAAATGTCAAGACTTTTTCCCCTTCAGAAACACAATTGTTGCTAGGCTTAAACAGATGTGAAGTAACAATGATGATACTGACATGGGCATGGACAGCTTTTAAGTCCATTGTCATAAAAATGCCTGGAGCATAACAAGAGGGCTTTCAATGCGAAACATCAAGACTGAGTTGGATGAGAAGGACCTAGTGATCAGCTTTAGTAGTGGAAAATAAAAGTCAAACTTTTTCTGATCTTCTGTCTCAATTCAGAAATTTTTCCAAACTTAAAAAATATCCAAGGTGATTTCCTATGTAAGCTTTCTGAAATTGAATACTCAGCCTCCAAATGGCTTGAAGAACTTCAAAAATTTACATAAAAAATCAGATTTACAGTCTATTTAATTGATTGAATTGTTCATCAGAAAATAATCTAGATATAGGAGAGGGTTTCATTCTGAATAACAAACAGGAAAGAAGGCCTTTGAACAGATGAGAGTCCTCAAACAATGTTCAATATGGTACCACCATTCTCTCTGCCAGAGACACAAGTCCAAGTATTCAATTCCCTCTAAAGCTTCTGCATGGAGCTCAATTTTAATGTATTTTAAGTGTATGTAAGAACTCCTTCTAGTGTATATTCTTCCTTCTCACTTTGAGTCTTGATGATTTGTTCATCTTTTCCCAATAAGGAGCAGATTACTCAAAACTCAAAGGGAAAGCAAATACCATTCCAGGCCATTGGTAACTCTACTAGAAATCTGGTTTGGTTTTTTCTCATCTCTTGAGGTCCCTAGTGCCTTTGCATTACAATGTATTTCTCTAAATCATAAAATTATAAAGGTAAATATTGTTCAGTCTCTCTTAGAACCATCAGGGAATTCACATAAATCAGAAAGTTACATCTAGAGATTACGGATGTTTATTTTATATGATTTTTTTCCTATTCCTTAAACAATATGTGTTATGCCAAGGCCAATACTAAGAAGGTACTGAATAAGTTGACCTGGACTTCTAGATACTTATTTCTTTTGCATGTGATATTGTGACACTGAGCCAACTCGCTTTGATCCAGTAAATAATATATTAATAAAACTGGATGTGTTTATCTTCAAAGCAGAGGCTAAGAAGTTACTAACCGATACTGCAGAAAAACAATAGAATAGTGAGAACCAATGTGTGTTGGGGGAAAGGGGAGACAAGAGAGTCTAAATGGACATTTTTTTCTAGTTCTTAAAAGTTACTTGTACTTTTTATTTTTCTCTCCCTTTCTAGATCTAACATATCACATAAACAGCTACATTTATATTCATAAATGGAGCAGTGAAGTACGTAGAAAAATTTGTTTTCACCAACTTTACTGAATTGTTTTAGTTTGTGAATAAAATAGAGAGTTTGCCAAAAAATTTCTAACTAGTGCTTACCTGGAGAGAAGTTTCCATACTTTTGAAGTTCACTCAAACCCAGAAATCACTGTGTGTCACCAGTGTAACAAAATAATATAGCTCAAGAAGTTTTTCACCTCTGAATTTAGAACGTCTACTAGTTTTATATGTCCCTTATATATAAATCTACTCTTCTAATTGACATTATACAGCTCTTACTTTTATGTGAGAAATGTTTAGTATTAATAGTCAAGATTAATTAAGAATTTACCACCACCCATTTATTGTTCTAAGTGATAAATCACACACATACACGTGTATATAGATAGATATTACTTAGATAGATATGTGAATATATGTATAGTGATAGTTAAATATCCATCTATATGTGAATATATGAATAGTGATATATATCTATATATGTACATTATGTGACATCACTTAGATATTATAATATATATAACATGTATGTGATAACTGTTTAAAATATATAATATATAAATGTATGCATCTATAGAAATATACACACACACAACTATATTGTTATTCAGACTGGGATTTGAACCTAGGGAAACTAGTGTCAGAGACCACACTGTGTTATGAAGCTTCTCCTATTTCTTTTAACATTCCCAGTGCCCAGGACATAACTTATTCCAAAGATAAATATGAAGGGGTAGAAAATGGAAAGGCAGGGTCAAAAAGGTACAGAGGATTTTAGGAAGAGAAAACATATTTGTTATTCATTAAATTGAACTAAATCATCCTAAGGGTCTTTATCCTCATCTTTGAGTAGGCTGAGGAGAAGGAGGAAGAGAGGGAGTTGGTCTTGCTGTCTCAGGGGTGGCAAAGGTAAAAGAAAATCCACTTGTAAGTGGACCTGCGCAGTTCAAACCCATGTTGTCCAAGGGCCAACTGTGGTCCATATTTTTTTCTAGTAGCTGCCACTTAACATTTTTGAAATTACTTTGAAAATTCACAAACCAGGTAATTGTATTATTTTGATCATTTTCCTCATCATGGCAGAATAACAATTGAGTAGATACAATTTTAGTTCACCAGCTGTCCTTGTCACTGGCATGCTGACAGATACCTGTTTTGAATGAATTGACAGATTGCTAAAATGTTGTTTTTCAGTTGTTATTGTTAATTAAACTTTGAAAATAGATGTAAAATTTGGTGATGAAGAATAAGTTGAAAAAATTGAAAAGTAACTTTCTCTGCTTACAAAAGAGATGTATAGTAACTGACGCTTAGTTGTAACCTGTTTTTAGATAGGACTGATAACTTCTCAAGGGTGAGGTTTGTGTCTTATTGATGTTTGCCTCATCAATGTTTAGCACATACCATGGAAGTTCTTAATGCCTACTGAATTAAATGGGTAGTAACATAACCACAAACCCTCAGATGGTTTAAGTGGTTTGGAACATATGTTTATGTATAGGGATTTTGATGATTCAGTTTGTAAAAAATGCAGTATCTGTGAAGCACAATAAATCTAAATTCCATAAAACAAGGTATGCCTTTATAGTCACAGAATCATGTAACTACCAGCATTATCCAATTTGTAAAAGAATTTATCTGGCCATTTTAATAAGCGGAATTATAAACTGTTTACTTTTGTCACTGGTTTATTTCATTTTAGCATAATATTTTCACGGTTCATCCGTGTTCATGTATCGGTACTGACTGAATTCCTAATACCAAATAATATCTCATTGTGTAGGTATTCTACATTTTATTTTTCCATTCATCAGTTGATGGATATTTGGGTTATTTCCAGTATTTGCCTATTATAAATAATGCTGCTATGAACATTTATGCACAAGTGTCTGTGTGGACATAAGTTTTTAATTATTTGTGGTATATATTAATATTTATAGTGGAATTGCTGGGCCAATTTTGAGGGATTGCTAAACTGTTTGACAACACAATTTTGC